>CM070812.1:58732459-58814959 GCA_036325905.1 Lepus oiostolus
GTTGGGGGTTGGGGGTGTCCCTGCTCCATCCGTAGCCGCCACCCGTCAGCCACTGGTGCCATGGAGGCGGCAGAGTGGGGACAGAGACTGGGGACAGGGACTGTGGACAGGGACTGGGGACTGGGGACAGGGACTGGGGGACAGGGACTAGGGACAGGGTGTTCTGGAGACAGGGACTGGGGGACAGGGTGTTCTGGGGACAGGGACTGGGGACAGGGTGTTCTGGAGACAGGGACTGGGGGCAGGGACTAGGGACAGGGTGTTCTGGAGACAGGGACTTGGGGGACAGGGTGTTCTGGAGACAGGGACTGGGGGACAGGGTGTTCTGGGGACAGGGACTGGGGGACAGGGTGTTCTGGAGACAGGGACTGGGGGACAGGGTGTTCTGGAGACAGGGACTGGGGGACAGGGTGTTCTGGAGACAGGGACTGGGGGACAGGGTGTTCTGGAGACAGGGACTGGGGGACAGGGTGTTCTGGAGACAGGGACTGGGGGGACAGGGTGTTCTGGAGACAGGGACTGGGGGACAGGGTGTTCTGGGGACAGGGTGTTCTGGAGACAGGGACTGGGGGACAGGGTGTTCTGGAGGACAGGGACTGGGGGACAGGGTGTTCTGGGGACAGGGACTGGGGGACAGGGTGTTCTGGAGACAGGG
The DNA here is from genome assembly GCA_036325905.1 of Lepus oiostolus. Lineage (NCBI taxonomy): Eukaryota > Metazoa > Chordata > Mammalia > Lagomorpha > Leporidae > Lepus > Lepus oiostolus. The sequence goes on from CM070812.1 coordinate 58,733,115, forward strand.
ACTGGGGGACAGGGTGTTCTGGGGACAGGGACTGTGGACAGGGTGTTCTGGAGACAGGGACTGGGGGACAGGGTGTTCTGGGGACAGGGTGTTCTGGAGACAGGGACTGGGGGACAGGGTGTTCTGGAGACAGGGACTGGGGGACAGGGTGTTCTGGGGACAGGGACTGGGGGGACAGGGTGTTCTGGGGACAGGGTGTTCTGGAGACAGGGACTGGGGGACAGGGTGTTCTGGGGACAGGGACTGGGGGACAGGGTGTTCTGGGGACAGGGACTGGGGGACAGGGTGTTCTGGAGACAGGGACTGGGGGACAGGGTGTTCTGGGGACAGGGACTGGGGGACAGGGTGTTCTGGGGACAGGGACTGGGGACAGGGACCGGGGACAGGGACTGGGGACAGGGACGGGGGACAGGGTGTTCTGGGGACAGGGACTGAGGGACAGGGTGTTCTGGGGACAGGGACTGGGGGACAGGGTGTTCTGGGGACAGGGTGTTCTGGGGACAGGGACTGGGGGGGACAGGTGTGTTCTGGGGACAGGGACTGTGGACAGGGTGTTCTGGGGACAGGGACTGGGGGACAGGGTGTTCTGGGGGACAGGGACTGGGGACAGGGACCGGGGACAGGGACTGGGGACAGGGACGGGGGACAGGGTGTTCTGGGGACAGGGACTGGGGGACAGGGTGTTCTGGGGACAGGGACTGGGGACAGGGACTGTGGACAGGGACTGGGGGACAGGGACTGGGGACAGGGTGTTCTGGGGGACAGGGACTGGGGGACAGGGTGTTCTGGGGACAGGGTGTTCTGGAGACAGGGACTGGGGGACAGGGTGTTCTGGAGACAGGGACTGGGGGACAGGGTGTTCTGGGGACAGGGACTGGGGACAGGGACTGTGGACAGGGTGTTCTGGAGACAGGGACTGGGGGGACAGGGTGTTCTGGAGACAGGGACTGGGGATAGGGACTTGGGACTGGGGGACAGGGTGTTCTGGGGACAGGGTGTTTTGGAGACAGGGACTTGGGACTGGGGACAGGGACTGGGGGACAGGGTGTTCTGGGGACAGGGACTGGGACAGGGGTGTTCTGGGGACAGGGTGTTCTGGAGACAGGGACTGGGGATAGGGGACTTGGGACTGGGGGACAGGGTGTTCTGGGGACAGGGTGTTCTGGAGACAGGGACTTGGGACTGGGGACAGGGACTGGGGGACAGGGTGTTCTGGGGACAGGGACTGGGGACAGGGTGTTCTGGGGACAGGGTGTTCTGGGGGACAGGGACTGGGGACAGGGTGTTCTGGGGACAGGGACTGGGGACAGGGTGTTCTGGGGACAGGGACTAGGGACAGGGTGTTCTGGGGGCAGGGACTGGGGACAGGGTGTTCTGGGGACAGGGTGTTCTGGGGACAGGGACTGGGGACAGGGTGTTCTGGGGACAGGGTGTTCTGGGGACAGGGACTGGGGGACAGGGTGTTCTGGGGACAGGGACTGGGGACAGGGTGTTCTGGGGACAGGGACTGGGGGCAGGGACTGGGGACAGGGTGTTCTGGGGACAGGGACTGGGGCAGGGACTGTGGACAGGGTGTTCTGGGGACAGGGACTGGGGGGACAGGGTGTGTTCTGGGGACAGGGTGTTCTGGGGGACAGGGACTGGGGACAGGGGTGTTCTGGGGACAGGGACTGGGGACAGGGTGTTCTGGGGACAGGGACTAGGGACAGGGTGTTCTGGGGGCAGGGACTGGGGACAGGGTGTTCTGGGGACAGGGACTGGGGACAGGGTGTTCTGGGGACAGGGTGTTCTGGGGACAGGGACTGGGGGACAGGGTGTTCTGGGGACAGGACGGGGGACAGGGTGTTCTGGGGACAGGGACTGGGGGCAGGGGACTGGGGACAGGGTGTTCTGGGGACAGGGACTGGGGGCAGGGACTGTGGACAGGGTGTTCTGGGGACAGGGACTGGGGGACAGGGTGTTCTGGGACAGGGACTGGGGGCAGGGACTGGGGACAGGGTGTTCTGGGGACAGGGACTGGGGGCAGGGACTGGGGACAGGGTGTTCTGGGGACAGGGACTGGGGACTGGGGACAGGGACTGGGGACAGGGTGTTCTGGGGGCAGGGACTGGGGGACAGGGTGTTCTGGGGACAGGGACTGGGGACAGGGTGTTCTGGGGACAGGGACTGGGGACTGGGGACAGGGACTGGGGACAGGGTGTTCTGGGGACAGGGACTGGGGACAGGGTGTTCTGGGGAGTCTGGCTGTGGAGGTCCCAGCTGGTCAGCGCTGGGATCCCCACTGGTCAGCGCTGGGCCCAGGACCAGGGGAAGCAGAGGGGACAGGGACACAGCACCTGCTTGGGCCCCGCCTGCCCAGCCTCACTTCTGCCCACGGAGCTGTGGGGCCCCGAGCCCTGAGTCCCCTGGGACGGAGCTGGGCACCCAGGGCAGGGCCGCCCGTGGTGATGTCCGCCCTGGCCCTGGCTGGGGGCACCGCAGTCTCCGCTGACCCGGGATTTGGTGAGATCCGACACCCGCGCCTGTGCCGAGGCCGACCCTCGCCCCTCACTGGGAACCGGGCGGCGTGGGCAGGGGGGCTTCTGCTCGGGGTGTAGGGGGAGAGCCGGGGGCCTGACGCCTGCGCCTTCTCCCACAGGCCCTCCCCAGCCACCTGCTCTGCCCCGAATCCCCATCCCAACACGGGAGGCAGCCCCCCAGCCAAGCCTCCGTCCCAGGCCCCCCGCCCAGCGATGAGGACAGAGCCGCCGGCCCCTGTGAGCACGGGCCACACCTCGACAGCATCCCCCTCGCCCCGGGCGGGCAGGGGCCACGCGGCTGTGCCCACAGGGACGAGGCCGGAGCCCCTGACAGCACAGGGTAAGGGGCGGGTGGGCCTGGGTGCAGGGGTCACCCCCGCCTGCCCGGGGGTCTGCTCAGTGTCCAGGCTGCCTCCCGCTTCTGCAGCTGACCCCCTCGGCGTCCCCCCTCGCCCCGTGCCCACCTGCTCACGCCCTGCCTGGTGCCTGGCTGCTGTGGGGGCTTCTGGGACGAGGTGGGAGCTGCAGGTGGGTCGGGGGAGGGGCCGCCTTCCCCCGCCCCCTGTGACCGAGTCCTGGTCCTCACGCAGGCCCAGGCGCCAGCCCCCAGGAAGCCCAGGATGGGCCTGCGGGGTGGAGGGCCCACCTCAAGCCGGTGGACGCTTGGAGGAGCCCGGCCTGGAGGGTGAGGGCGGGGCGGGGGGCTCTGAGGGGCGCCTGGCGCATGCAGCAGGTGCCTAATTGAAGCTGGTGACCGGGGCCTGGGCTGGGGAGGGGGGTGCGCCTGAGCCCGTGCCCTCCCTGGAGGCGGCTGGCCTGCGGCCTGGGGTCAGCACACCTGTGGGCCCAGCAGGGGCCCGGGTGTGGGGCTGACCTTCTGCCCCTGCCCAGGGCTCTGGAGCAGCCGCAGCCACAGCCGCGGGCAGGTGACGTCCCCAGGAAGGTCTCGGGCGGCTCCGAGGGGGACGTCCGGATCACGCTGACCCCTGTGCGGCCGGACCGGACACCAAGCCCCGCCGGCCCTGGGCCCCGCCTCCTAGGTACTGGGCGTGGGCACCCAGGGCCCCGCCTCCCCTCAGGGCAGGGTGCAGCCCTGGAGGGGTGTGTGTGCCTGCCTGCGCACCCTGCACATGTGTGTGGCGTGTGCGTGTGCGTGTGTGGTGCGTGGCTGCACAGTGCATGCTTGCTCCCGGCACTCACGGTTGCTTCTGACCCGCGTGCGTCTCCGTGCACTTCCTGTGTGACCTCACAGGTCCCTGGCCCTCTGGACTGGGCTGGTGGACGCGGCCATTCTGGGCAGAAGGTGGCCAGGGGCTCAGGAGTGCTGGAGCCCAGGGGGCCTGTGGCGGGGGGAGATGCTGACGGTGGCTCTGTCCCCTCCCCAGCCCCTCCCCGGCCCGCGCCGGCAGCCACATCCCCTTCCGTGCCCCAGCGGAGGAAACTGGCCGTGCCTGCCAGCCTCGATGTCCTCTGCGGACTGGCTGCAGCCCGAGCCCTCGGGGCAGGGAGCCCCGGCTTCGAGCAGGAAGGAGAAGCAGGGCAGGTCCCTGGGGGTGGGCGGGGCGGGCGGGGTGCCCAGGGCTCTGCAGGGTGCATAGGAGCTCACTGGGGGCCAGAGTCGGGTGGGGGGGAGCCTTGATGACACAGGCCCTTCCTCCTGGGCCGGGTGGAGGACTGGACAAGGCTTGCTCGTGGGCTGGGGCAGGGGACACCGGAGGTGTCAGACCCCCTCTGGCCACGTCCAGGCCGCCCTGGGCCCAGGAGCCCACTCTGCGCGTTCTCTACCCCAGGGAGGTCCTTGGGCCCCAGCCACCGCCGCTGCCCCCCTCTGTGACGTCCCCTGTGCGGGTGAGTGGCCGGGCGGGGCGTGGGGGGCGTGGGGGCCCGGTCCTGGGCGCTCCTCACCCCTGTGTGACCCCAGCTGCACCCCGACTACGTGCCCGAGGAGGAGATCCAGCGCCAGCAGCTGGACATCGAGCGGCAGCTGGACGCGCTGGAGCTCAGGGGCGTGGAGCTGGAGAAGCGGCTGCGGGCGGCCGAGGGCGGTGAGTGGCCGCCCCCCCCCCCCCCCCCCGCCGGCCCGCCGCTCCGGGCGCCCTCAGCACGCCTGGCTCCCGTCCACAGATGACACGGAGGACGGCCTCATGGTGGACTGGTTCCAGCTCATCCATGAGAAGCAGCTGCTGCTGAGGCTGGAGTCAGAGCTGATGTACAAGTGAGGGCGGCGCGGCGGGCGGGCGGGCGGGCGGCCAGGCCGGGTCAGCCGGGCCAGCCGGGCCAGGCCTCCCACCCACCCGCCCGCCCCTGCCCTGCAGGTCCAAGGAGCAGCGCTCCTGGAGGAGCAGCAGCTGGACATCGAGGACCAGCTGCGCCGGCTGATGGCCCAAGCCCGGTGCGTCCCCCACGGCCCACCCAGGCGGTCTCTCCGGGAGCCAGGCCCGGTGGGCCAGTGGCGGCCAGTGGTGGCTGCTCCCTCGCCTGGCCTCGGTCCTGCCCCAGCTGCTCTGGGTCCGGGGGCTGAGGGCAGGGGGCGTCCACCAGGCAGCGGCCAGGATGCCGAGTGCCTGGGGTGGCCCTGGTCCCTGCAGCCCCCACGTGTCCTTCCCTGGAGTGGGACCCTGCACCGTGGTACCCAGGGCCACGTGGTGGGGGAGGGGAGGGGAGGGTCCCAGCACGGTGCTCACAGCCGTTCCGCCCATGCATGTCCCAGGACCCTGTCCCGGGCGGTGGGACACGGACCCCTCCCCATGCCCCCACTGACAGCCCCCTGCCCCGCTGCCCCTGCAGAGGGGCTGAAGTCCCCGGGGTGACCGGCAGCGGGAGCAGGAGCTGCTCAGCCAGTACCTGAGCACCGTGAATGACCGCAGTGACATCATCGACCTCCTGGACCAGGACCGGCTCAGGTGGGCGGGGCCGGGGTGGGTGGGTGGGGGGCTGCCCTGTGTGCTCACGCCCCGCCCCCCTCACACCCATCTCCCCGCAGGGAGCAGGAGGAGGACCAGGTGCTGCAGGACCTCATCCAGGGGCTGGGTGAGCCGGGGCGGGGCCCGGGCTGGGAGGGGGCTGGGAGCGCGCGGCGCCAGGCCCGGCCTCACCGCCTGCCGCCCCCCAGGCCTGCAGAGGAAGAAGTCCAAGTTCGCCTGTCCAGGATCTGGTCCCCGAAGAGCAAAAAGCGGCCCCCTCGGGCTGAGCCCCGCCCCTCGCTCACCCAGGGGCCCTGCGTCCTCAATAAAGCACTGACAGAGCCGGAGCCGCGCCTCGCTCTCCCCCCCCACCCCTCCGCGCCTCTGCTCTCCCCCCACCCCCCCCGCGCCTCGCTCTCCCCCCCACCCCTCCGCGCCCTATGCTCTCCCCCCCCGCCCCCCCCGCGCCTCTGCTCTCCCCCCGCGCCTCGCTCTCCCCCCCCCACCCCCTCCGCGCCTATGCTCTCCCCCCGCCCCCCCCCGCGCCTCTGCTCTCCCCCCGCGCCTCGCTCTCCCCCCCCTGCACCTCTGCTCTCTCCCACCTCTGCTCTCCCCCCCCCACCCCCCCGCGCCTCTGCTCTCCCCCCACCCCCCCCGCGCCTCGCTCCCCCCCCCCACCCCTCCGCGCCTATGCTCTCCCCGCGCCTCGCTCTCCCCCCCCACCCCTCCGCGCCTCCCCGCGCGCCTCGCTCTCCCCCCGCCCCCCCGCGCCTCTGCTCTCCCCCCGCGCCTCGCTCTCCCCCCCTGCACCTCTGCTCTCTCCCACCTCTGCTCTCCCCCCCCACCCCCCCGCGCCTCTGCTCTCCCCCCACCCCCCCGCGCCTATGCTCTCCCCCCCGCGCCTCGCTCTCCCCCCGCCCCCCCCGCGCCTCTGCTCTCCCCGCGCCTCGCTCTCCCCCCACCTCTGCTCTCCCCCACCTCTGCTCTCCCCCCACCTCTGCTCTCCCCCCCGCGCCTCTGCTCTCACCCCGCGCCTCGCTCTCCCCCACCTCTGCTCTCCCCGTGCCTCGCTCTCCCCCCCACGCCTCTGCTTCTCCCCCGCCGCCTCGCTCTCCCCCCACCTCTGCTCTCCCCCTGTGCCTCTGCTCTCCCCCACCTCTGCCTCTTCCCACGCCTCGCTCTCCCCCCGCACCTCTGCTCTCCCCCCACCTCTGCTCTCCCTCCACCTCTGCTCTCCCCCCACCTCTGCTCTCCCCCTGTGCCTCTGCTCTCCCCCCACCTCTGCTCTCCCCCCACCTCTGCTCCCCGCCGTGCCTCTGCCCTCCCCCCACGCCTCTGTCCTCGCCCCACCTCTGCCCTTGCCTCCCACCTCTGCCCTCACCCCTACCTCTCCCCCCACCTCTGCTCTCCCCCCCCCTCTGCTCTCCCCCACCTCTGCTCGCCCCCCACCTCTGCCCTTGTCCCCCACCTCTGCTCTCCCCCCCCCTCTGCTCTCCCCCACCTCTGCTCGCCCCCCACCTCTGCTCGCCCCCCACCTCTGCTCTCTCCCCCACCTCTGCTCGCCCCCCACCTCTGCCCTTGTCCCCCACCTCTGCTCTCCCCCCCCCCTGCTCTCCCCCACCCTCTGCTCCCCGCCGTGCCTCTGCCCTCCCCCCACGCCTCTGTCCTCGCCCCACCTCTGCCCTTGCCTCCCACCTCTGCCCTCACCCCTACCTCTGCCCCCACCTCTGCTCTCCCCCCACCTCTGCTCTCCCCCCTACCTCTGCTCGCCCTTCCACGCCTCTGCTCTCCCCCACCTCTGCTCTCCCCCTACCTCTGCTCTCCCCCCACCTCTGCTCTCCCCCCTACCTCTGCTCTCCCCCCACCTCTGCTCTCCCCCCCACCTCTGCCCTTGTCCCCCACCTCTGCTCTCCCCCCCTCTGCCCTCCCCCCCACCTCTGCTCTCCCCCCACCTCTGCTCTCCCCCTGTGCCTCTGCTCTCCCCCCCACCTCTGCTCTCCCCCCACGCCTCTGCTCTCCCCCTACCTCTGCTCTCCCCCCACCTCTGCTCTCCCCTCCACCCTCTGCTCTCTCCCACCTCTGCTCTCCCCCTGTGCCTCTGCTCTCCCCCCCTCTCTCTGCTCTCCCCCCCTCTGCTCTCCCCCACCTCTGCTCGCCCTTCCACGCCTCTGCTCGCCCCCCACCTCTGCCCTCGCCCCCTCCCTGGGCTGGCCTGGGCCCTCCATCGCGGGCCGTTTCACTCGTTTCCCGGGGTGGGGGGGTGCGTCCGTGCAGCCTGTGACCTCGGCGGCCGCAGGTGCCAGGTGCCTGGCCATGGCACAGAGGAACTGAGCCGAGGGGCACCTGGGACAGCTTCCCTCCGGTCTCCCAGCTGTGCTGGCTCAGCTGGGGTGGGGGGTGCCTGGCCGGCGTCACCCCAGGGGGACCCTCAGAATTAGCAAAGCAGCTGGGGCAGTGGGGTCGCGGCAGGACAGGCAGCCCCGTGTCTGGGCCGGCCTCTGCCCTGTCCCCCCCCCAGGTGCCCCCGTCATGGCTGGGTCAGGTTTGCATGGAACCTCAGTGCACAGCTGTGTTCCAGGAGGCTTGGGGGAGGGGCCTGCAGTGGGGCTTGTTTGGGTATTCAGAGGGTGGGGGTTTGGGTTGCGCTCATTTGAATCTTCATTGTGATTGGCTTTGGGTAGGGGCTTATTTGAATATTCATAGAGGTGTGGTTTGGGGCTTGCTGGAAACACGAATATTCATAAGGGGCAGGATTTGGGATGATGCTTGTTTGAATATTCATATATGAAATATGAATATTCATAAAGGGTGGAGTTTGAGTTGAATCTGAATGTTCATAGGAACTGTTGGGTGGGGATCTGAATATTCACAAGGGGCATGGCTGAACTCATTTGAATATGCATAGAGCAAGTTTGGGTTGAGGTTTATTTGAATACTCATTGGGATTGGCTTTGGGTGGGGCTTATTTGATTATTCATAGAGGGTAGGTATTGGTTTGATGCTTGTTTGAATATTCATAAGGGTGGGGCTTATGTCATTGTTGCTTGAATATTCATAGAACACAGTGTTGGTCATGTTTGAATATTCATAAGAGGTGGGTTGGGATTATTTGAATATTCATAAAGGGTGGAGCTGGTATGTGGCTTTTGAATATTCATAGAGGGTGCGGTTGGATGAGGCTTTTTGAACAATCGTAGGTTGAGTGGTGACTTGCTTGAATATTCATAGGGGCGTGGACGGACGTTTGAATATTCATAGGCTGGGTGGGGGCTTGTACTGCCCACTTCCTGTGTCAGGTGCAGGATGGGGGTGGGCGTGTCGGCCAGTTGATTTCTTATAACGCCCTCATAATTGGTGAACGGTGTCGCCGGCGCTGCCGCAGCCCTGCCGGTTACTGCAATGCGGGGTCTCCCTTGCACGGGAGGGGGTGGGCGTGCAGGGCAGGCCGAGGGAGGGTGTGGTGCGGGGGAGGCAGGGCGGGCCCACGTGTGCAGTCCCAGCTCTGCTGTCAGAGCTGCGAGCCTGGGGCTCCGCTGCTGTCCTGGGCCTCGGCTGCCCAGGGCTGCCCTGTGGTGACCGAGAGGCCCTGCCCCGGGCTCCCAGGGGATTTCTGGAGCTGCCCCAGGCACAGGGACAAGGGCGCTGGGCCCAGCTCCTCCGGCCTCTCAGGGCTCCTGAGAGGAGAAGGGGCTCGGGGACGTGCGGCTGCTGGCCGGGGACAGGGCAGCTGGGGGTGGGGGGGTGACGGGCAGCGCTCAGGTGCGGCCACTGCTCAGGTACAGGGTGTGTGTGGGGGTAACAGCGCTCAGGTGCGGCCACTGCTTACGTATGGGGGGGGGGGTGACGGGCAGCGCTCAGGTGTGGCCACTGCTCACGTATGGTGGGGGGGGTGACGGGCAGCGCTCAGGTGCGGCCACTGCTCAGGTACAGGGTGTGTGTGGGGGTGACGGGCAGCGCTCAGGTGCAGCCACTGCTCACGTATGGGGGGGTGACGGGCAGCGCTCAGGTGTGGGGGGTAACGGGCCAGCGTTCAGGTGCGGCCACTGCTCACGTATGAGGGGGGTAACGGGCAGCGCTCAGGTGCGGCCACTGCTCAGGTTCAGGGTGTGTGTGGGGGTGAGTGACGGGCAGTGCTCAGGTGTGGCCACTGCCTCACGTATGGTGGGGGGGTGACGGGCAGTGCTCAGGTGTGGCCACTGCTCACGTATGGTGGGGGGGTAACGGGCAGCGCTCAGGTGTGGCCACTGCTCACGTATGGTGGGGGGGGTGACGGGCAGTGCTCAGGTGTGGCCACTGCTCACGTATGGTGGGGGGTGACGGGCAGTGCTCAGGTGTGGCCACTGCTCACGTATGGTGGGGGTGACGGGCAGCGCTCAGGGTGCGGCCACTGCTCAGGCACAGCCCACCTAGGCAGTGCCGAGCCGTTCCCTGCCCAACCCGGGGCCTCTCCCAGTGCAGGGCTGCTGGGACAGAGGGCCGGGGTGGGAGCCGCCCTGCCTTGCACGCACTGTCCGGAGGGTCCTGCGCTCCCAGGACTGCCCCAACAGCGCTCACCTGCAAGGGCAGTTGGGGGGGCTTGAAGGGGTGCGGCGAGTGGCCAGCAGGTCAGGGACAGCCAGGGCAGCAGGTGGCTGCTGCGAGCTTCTGGGGGTACCAGCCAGGGAGGGGGTCTGGGCGGGGCAGACCCCCACGTCCCCACCAGGGTGCAGTGTGGCCGCTTCACCACAAGGGGGAGCCAGCGTGCCACTCAGGACGGGGCAGCTCTTAGAGCCCCGGGGTGGCGCGGGCCTGGACCTCAGAGGCAGGCTGAGCTACCGCTGGGAGTCCCCCGCCGGCTCTGGGCCCGCACCCGGTGGTCGTGGGAGCCCCGGTGGGGTGGGACACACAGGGGCTTTGGGGGAGGGAGCTATGACACCTCGGGCTCCATACTGCTGGGGCCCAGTCTGGGCACATAGAGCCCCTGCCCCCGGCACAGCCCAGCGCCCGCAGACCCCACAGGGCACCATCGGCCAGCAGGCCTGTCCTCGGGGTGTGGCCTTGGCCTGGCCGGGGCTGTGGGGCCACTGTGGCTCCCCACTGCCGCCAACTCCATTGCTCCTCCCAGGCCCCACCCCTGTGGGCTCTGTTCCGGGTCCTAGGGACCGGGGGTGTGTGCTCGGTGGGAGCAGGGCTCGGGCCCGGAGGGGTGGCTGGCTTGGTCCTCGCTGTGGACGGATGGCCGCATCTCCTCCCCCGCCTTCCCCCCCAGGCCCCGTCCTGGCAGTGTTGGGAGGCCTGGGTGGCTGGGGTCCCCGCCAGGCCCCTGCCTCTGCCTCCTTTCCCCCGACAGCTGCTGTGGCTCCCCGCTGGTCCTGCCCGTGCCACTTGGGGGCCAGGAGCCCAGCCGCATGCCCCCTGCCCTGGGCTGGCCAGCCTTGGGGTCTCCCGGGTGTGGGGTGGCCGCGAGGACCTTGCCCTTCCTGGCGCGCCGGGGAGGGGTTCTCGACGCACTGGTGTCTGTTGCAGGACGCGATGCGGGGGACACGTCATAGGGGAAGGGAGGGCTCAGCCTGGGCGTGAAGACGCCAGAGGCCCACCCCCCAGGGCCGGGGTTCGAGTCCCAGCTCATGAAGACCCTGGGAGCCAGCGGCGATGGCCGGGGGCTTGGGTCCCGTGGCACAGCTTCAGGCTCCTGGGGCGGGGGGTGACCCCGTGTGTGTGGCTCTGGCAACCAAAGCTTTTCCTCATCCGCTGAGTTCCCGAGCCCCGCCCCACTGGGCCAGCATCAGAGGCGCGCTGGGACCGGGGTTGGCCCAGGCAGGGCTCCCGCCGGCCATCGGGATGGAGGGGCCGGGGGGAGGGGGCGCGGGGGGCCCTGGGACAGTTGCTGGGCTGTGGCTGTGCTGAGACAGTGATGTCGGCGTCCCTGTGCGTCCCAACGTGCCGTGGGGCCTGGGGGCTCCAAGGGACCCCTCCTCACCCCGGTCCAGGCCACTATGCGTCAGGGCCCGGGGTCTCTCCAGGGCTGTGACGCGGCTCAGTCCAGCCTCCCGACCCAGGAGGCGACCCCCGGGGGAGGATTGTCCCACAGTCACCCGAGGAGGGGGTAGAGGGTGAGTGGGTGGGGCCACAGCTTGGGCAAAGGCCCTGTGGCAAGGCAATGGGGTGGACGACCAGGCTCTGCCCGGGGGGACGAGCAGAGGCTCAGGTGCAAGGACCTTGGGCAGCTGGGGCCCCCAGGACGGCCCTCCCGGGGGCTCGCTCCCAGCTCACCGGCCAGGACACGGCTGTGGCTGTGCCGGGCCACTCAGGACGCCGGCCAAGCGCGCTCTCGGCAGGGACTCGGTCCTGCAGGGGGGGCGGGGCGGACAGAGGAGCCTGGGTGCAGGAGAGGGGTCACAGCACCTCAGCCGGGGTCCGGGCTGCACCAGCGTGGGGTGCAGGTCGGGACGGCCAAGGGTCTGGCAGGAGATGGCTCTGAGACCCTCGGTGCCCTGCAAACCTCGCGGTGCCGGGGAGGTCACAGCCCCACCCTGCCGGTTTTGAACCAGGAGGCAGGCACAGGGGACGGCCCCTGGGTCCTGTCCCGCCTGTGGCCGGAGGATCAGACTTGGGCCTCGGGGGGGGGGGGGGGGGGATATTCTGGTCCCGGCGGCTCCCTGCAGGCCGGTGGTCAGGCAGACGCCGGGGGTCCTCAGAGAGGGGCCGGAGCCGGCCTCCAACACCCGAGTGGGGGACGCGGCCAGCCCTCCGGCCTCGGGCTGCTACTCCAGGGGGCGGGCGCTGTGTTCCCCTGGGCAGGGGCGGGCCCAGGGTGGGGGCCCCTCACGTCTGCACCCCGGTCTCTGCGTCTCCCTCCCGGCCGCTCCCGCCACCTCTGCCCCGCGCTCCGCTCGTGGGGTCTCCCCCTGCCCAGGGGTCCTGCCTGTCAGCCGACCGGTGACCCCAGACCCCAGGCCGGGGGGCGGGGCCTGGCCGGGCTCCAGGCAGCAGCCAGGTAGCGGCTGTGCGCCTGCGTCCCCCGCCCCCGGCCGTGGGGGGTCCCCGGGGACCCCCGCGTGTCACGTGACCCATCAGCTGACAAAACAGGATGAGTCAGCCGGCAGCTGTCGGCCTGAAATAATGACAAAAACAATTAGCAATCCAAGCAGTAGCCTTTCCTTAATTATCTCCTCCGAGTTTAATTAACTAGCTAAATTATCAGCAGTAATGTAGGCATTAATTATGTCAAATTACAGTGTAAAACTCACAAACTGTGGAAAATGTCAATTCAGCTCGGCTCACCTGCCAGGCGGGGGCGGCGGGGGCCTGGTACCTGCGGTACCTGCGCCGGGCGGCGGGAGCGGCCAGATGGCCCGGGCGCCGAGTTATTAAATTATGAATATTAATACAAATCAGACACAAAAGAGGTAATCATTTTGCTGCCCTACAGAAATAATTAACATAATTTTGATAAATTACATGATAAGAGAATCTCAAAATTGAGGTAGATTTAATCTTAATTAATATCTTGGACCGGCTCCGAGAGGTGAGGTGGTTCCTCGGGGGTGGCCGGGGCGCAGGCCGCGAGGTGCCCCTCTGGGCCGTCCCTGGGCTCTCTGGCTCCCGGGACACCTGCCCGCCAGGTGGGCCGCACACCTGCCCTACCTGGACGCACCTGGGCCGGCAGCCCCTCCCTTCGGCCCCCGCCCCGGCTCCCTCCCCATGGCCGGGCTCAGCCCACACCGGCCGCACCCAGGGCCTCCCGGAGCCGGCTCGACCCCCACCCTCTCCTGCTGTCCTGGTCGCTGCCCCCAGCTCCCTGTTTCCACGGACGGTCACGTCCAGCCATCACGTCACACACCCGTCACCGCCCGTCACTGCCTGTCTTCGCACACACCAGGCCATCATCACCCACCCGTCACACCCCCATCACCTACCATCAAGTCACACACCTGCCTGTCACCACCCCGTCTCGGGCTGCAGAGTCCACCCTGGCCCTGAGTTCCCAGCCAGGGGTGCACAGGACGTGGTCTCAGGCCACGGTCGCCCCACACAGGGCCACAGAGTCCACCCAGGCCCGGGGGTGCACAGGATGCGGTCTCTGAGGCCCAGCACGGGGGCCGGCCAGGAGGCATAGGAGGGGCGGGCGCAGGCCCTGTCGGTTCCACTTAAGCTGGGCGCACAGGTGGGATCCTTTGTCCCCGAGTGGCCTGCAGGTGGGGAGGTCAGGGCGGGGGGCAGCGGGGGTCTCCCCGAGCAGGGGACAGGAGGACAGCACCGGGGTTAAACATTTATTTACTTATCTGAGAGGTAGAGTGGGTGGGGGAGAGAGAGGGTGAGAGAGGGGAGAGAGGGGGCGAGAGGGAGGGGGGGGGAGAGGGAGAGGGAGGGGGGGGAGAGGGAGAGAGAGGGGAAGAGGGGGGGGAGAGGGAGAGGGAGAAAGGGGGCGAGAGGGAGGGGGGGGGAGAGGGAGAGAGAGGGGACAAGAGGGAGAGAGGGGGGAAGAGGGAGAGAGGGAGGAGAGAGAGTCTTCCATCCGCCGGTTCTCTCCCCCACGTGGGCTGCAGCGGCCAGGGCTGGGCCCGCCAAGCCAGGAGCTCCATCCTCCATCCGGGTGCTGAGCCCCCCCTGCCAGCCCCGTCTTTTCCCCTGGGGCAGCCAGGGGAGCGCAGGCCGGGAGACGTCCTGTCCACGCCACGCCCACCCCGGGCCGCGGCAGCGCCCATGCTGCTGCCGACCCTGAGGGTTTGTTTTTTTTTTTTTTTTTTGACAGGCAGAGTGGACAGTGAGAGAGAGACAGAGAGAAAGGTCTTCCTTTTGCCGTTGGTTCACCCTCCAATGGCCGCCGCGGTAGGCGCGCTGCGGCCGGCGCATCTCGCTGATCAGAAGCCAGGAGCCAGGGGCTTCTCCTGGTCTCCCATGGGGTGCAGGACCCAAGCACTTGGGCCCATCCTCCACTGCACTCCCGGGCCACAGCAGAGAGCTGGCCTGGAAGAGGAGCAACCGGGACAGGATCGGTGCCCCGACCGGGACTAGAACCCGGTGTGCCGGCGCCACAAGGCGGAGGATTAGCCTAGTGAGCCGCGGCGCCGGCCAACCCTGAGGGTTTTAGGGGCGCGTGGCTGGGGCAGGGGGCACAGGGTCTGCTCCTCCCACACCTGCCCCCGGGGTCGTCCCCACACCGGGCTCAGGGCCTCTCCTCCATCCCCGGGGGCGCCGGGCGCCTCACAGGGCTGCATGGGTTCCCGGCTCCTGAGGGGGGCTCTGGAGTGTGGGGGGGAGGACAGGCAGGTCCCCAGGGCGCCGCTGGAGGCCGTGGCAGCTCAGGGCAGTGCCCCTGCTCCTCAGCGTGGTGCCTGCCCCGGGTGCCACCTCGGCCAGGCAGGTGGTCCTGAGGGAACAGGGCCAGTCAGCTCCCACCGCCTGCCTGCTCCCCATCTGTGAGGGGGTCACCCCCGGCACTGCTGACCGGCGGCGTCCACCTGTCCATGCACCCGACAACCAGAGTGGGCATTTGCAGGGTTATGCTGGCTGCCCAGCACCCGAACCACGCGCCTGACCCAGCCCAGCCCAGCAGATCCCCCGCCCCCACAAGCCAGGGGTGACAGCTGGGGTGCGCTGTGGGGAGGGCAGGGGTTGTGAGCAGGGCCAGCCTGGTGCAGAGCCCGGCTCAGAGCCCCTCGGCCTCAGGCCTGCCCTGTGGAGGGGGCACTGAGGACTCGGCAGTAGGGCCAGGGGGCCGCGTGGCCGCAGGGGGAGGTGGCTGCTCCGCCACCCCCCACCCCGGCCACCCGGGAGTCACCCCAGGCGCTGGGGAGGGGTGTCTGGGCACCCCGGCCAGGGCACGGGGTAGGGTCGCCCAGCTCGCACAGCCTCAGGGACGGCCATCTGACCTCTTGGGGGTCAGGAGAACGGGACGAAACTGCACCAGCATGGGGGGGGGCGGCGAGACCCTCCCCCCAGGGCTGCACGGCGGCCCTTCCCCCACTGCCGCCGGCCCCGCCCTTGGCCACTTTCCAGACGAAGCCGGAGAGGTGTGGACGGCAGGGTCGGTGGGGAGGGGGGGCCCAGGTCAGCCCGCCCGCCCGCTGAGGCCCGGGTTCAGGCCTGGCCTCCGCGGCGCTTGGCACAGGCCCTGGACAGCAGCAGGTTCTGCCCAGCCCAGCCGCCGGCTCTGGCAGGGCTGGCAAAGGGGCCAGCGCCATCTGTCCCTGGCAGCCCCTAAGTCTCCCCTGGCGGTGCCACGCTGGAGGGGGCGGGGGGGACCCCCAGGCCCGGCCCACCTGAGCCCGCAGTGCCCCGGGCAGGCAGGAGGCCTGCTCCGTGCGGCCGGGGGAAACAGGCCCGCGGGGCCGCCTCCGCCGTCCCGGCCAGGCCTCGCCTGCGCGCCTTCCGCCAGGGCGAGGGGGTCCACCCGGACGCGCACCGGCAGTGACTGTCCGTGGACAGTCCAGCGGCCGCCCCGTCCCTGCCCGTGGGCGCACCTCGCTCGGCCTCGGCGTTCGCATCTGTGCAATGGAGCCGAGTGACGCGGTGCGGGCTCTGCCGGCGCTCCCGGGGCGGGGGAGTCCTCCCGGCCGCCTAGAGTGGACACCGTGGGCTCAGGGTCGCGCCCAGGCCCACGGGGGAGGGACTCCGGAGGGGCGGGGCCAGGCGAAGGCGGGGCTTCGGAGTGGGCGGGTCGGACGAAGGCGGGGCTTCTGGGGCAGAATCCAGAAGTGGGCGGGGCTCCCGGAATGGGCGGGGCCGGTGGAAGGCGGGGCTTCTGGAGGGCGGGGCGTCGGCTCGCGCCTGCCCGGCCGCAGCGAGCGGGGGCGCGGCCGGCAGGTGGCGCTGCAGCCGTTTCCTAGGCGCGGGCGGCCGCGGGCCCGGTGCGCCCAGCAGCTCTGCAGACGCGGGGGCGGTCGCGGTTGCAGGTGCAGACCCCGCACGTCCGCGAGCGCCGCCCAGCGTCACCGCGGCTGCGCCCGTGCGCGTGCCTGCCGCTTCCCCGCTGCGGGGACGCCCCCGCAGACCTCGGGCGCTCAGAGGCGGGCGCGGGGGCGAGGTCCCCCGGCCCCCAGCTCGGAGGGGAACCCAGCAGGGCACCTGCACCCCGACTCTGCCCCTTGGGGCTCCGCTACTCCGCAGGGAGGTCGGCGGGTTGGAGGGAGCGGTCAGGCCCTCCCTGGACAGCTGGGCTGGGCCTCGGTCCCCCGGGACCCGGGGCGCGGCCTGGCCTCGGTCGCCCCCTCCGCCTGGCCGGGACCCAGCCCCCGGTCCTGCCCAGCGCACGTGTGTACCTGTGCACGCACATGTGTGCACCCGGAGCTCCGTCATTAGACTCCGCGCCCCGGCGCACGCAGACGACGCCAGCACGCAGCGAGGCCGCGCGTGACCAGTGGGCAGCCCCGACAAGAGCCCCGGGCCCGCGACCCCGCCACACCTCCTGAACCTCGCTAGTCAAGGGCCAGCGCGGTGTGGGGCTTCCGGTTCACGCGTCTGGGACTTCCGGTTCGCGCCTCAGGACTTCCAGTCCTTGCTGTGGAGGACTTCCGGGGGTAGCTCTGGAGGACTTCCGGTTCGCGCCTCGGGGCTTCCGGTTTGTGCTTTCTTGGGCTTCCGGTCGTTGCTGTGGAGGACTTCCGGTCCTTGCTGTGGAGGACTTCCGGTCCTTGCTGTGGAGGACTTCCAGGTCTTGCTGTGGAGCACTTCCGGGTCTAGCTCTGAGGACTTCCGGTTTGTGCTTTCTTGGGCCTCCAGTTCTTGCTGTGGAGGACTTCCGGGGGTAGCTCTGGAGGACTTCCGGTTCGCGCCTCGGGGCTTCCGGTTCGTGCTTTCTTGGGCTTCCGGTCGTTGCTGTGGAGGACTTCCGGTTCTAGCTGTGGCGTTGTTCGGTGCGCGCCTTGCGGGCCGCACGCGGGCCTCTCCGTCCGCCTTGGGTCACGTGCCTGGCGCGTTACTAAGCACATGGCGGAGACACGCGTCCGCGGCGCTGGGGAGTCCCGCGTGCCCCCGGGCCTCCGCCGGCCTCACGGGCCAGCTCCGGGGCTGCGGCACGGTGACCTGGGGCGGGACTCCGGCCCGGCCCTGCCCCGGGGGCGTTCGCGCTGGTCAGCCGCCCCGGCCCGGCCCGGCCCGGCCCGGCCCAGCATCCTCTAGACGGCCATCTGTCTGCAGGGCAGAGGGAGAGGCCGGACCGGAAGTGGAGCAGCCGGGACTCGAACCCGCGCCCACAGCGGGAGGTGGCCGCTTGACCGGCTGCTGCCCCACGCCCGATTCTGGCAAATTCCAGGCGCCCTTCCGGGGGCTGGCGGGCGGCTGCGGTGGGGCTCTGTGCGTGGACACCAGGCCTTGTCCACCCCGAGTCTGCCACGGAGGCCGCGGGGGCTCAGGGCGCCGCCCGAGCCGGTGTGGGCGCCATCCGAGGGCCCCGCCGGGGAAGGGGCCACGTGCGATTCCCGAGCGGCAGCGCCTACGTCCCCCCGGCCCTAGGGGCAAATTAGCATCACGTGACGCGGGTGTCTGATTGGCGTGGGGCTGGGCGGGGCCCCCGGGCCGGGTGGGCGCTGGAGGCCGCCCTGTCCACCCCCGCCCAGGGGAGGCTCTGCCTGGTGGCCCCCGGGGGCGGCGGCGGAGCGAAACAGCCCCCTCCCCGCCCCGGGAGGTCACAGGAGTCCCCAGGCCTGGGGTCCCCCAGGCCAGCAGACCCGAGCCCCTGGGGCGGGGGTCCCCGTGGCCCCAGGCCCGGGGTCGTGGCCAGGGCTCTGGGTCCCTGCAGCCCTCACCTGCCCTGGGGGCTCGCTGTGGCCCCGCCCAGGCTGCTCGGGCTCCGCCCCCGCCTGCTCCGGCAGGTGCAGCACGGGGCGGGGGGGGGGGGCTGCGGGCCGCGTCCCCGGGGTGCCCCGCTCGTGGCCCGGCCTGGGACAGGGAGGCCCAGACGTGTTGTCCGTGAGCGAGGACGGAGATGGAGGCGGCCAGGTGTGGCCCCTGGGCGCCCCCGCCCCGGCCCGCCCGTCTCCAGCCGCAATTACAGTTAATCAGATACCTGCGCGCTATTAGCAGCCCTGCCGGCCCGGTGGGAAATCAGCCGGCTTCCTCGCGCAGCTCGGATTCTGATGCAAGCAATAAACAACCCCGCGGCCCCCGCCCTCCCCGGGGGCGCCCCGGACGCCCTGGCCCCCGCCGCGGCCCCTCGCGGGGTGCAGAGCCCCCGCCGCGACCCCGGGCTCGCTCTCCGCTGGACCGGGCGGGGCGGCGGCGACCCGCCCGGCCCCGGGGGGCCCTGCAGCCGGCTCCGGATCCGCACCCGTGTGCGCGCGTGCGTGCGTGTGTGTGTGCGTGCACGCGTGTGTGTGTGCTTGCGTGCGCGCGTGCACGCGCCTGTTTGTAATTAAGAGCTAATTGCGCCGGGTTCCTGATTAGCTTTGGGGGTTGGTAATGTTCTAGCGAGCTGAGCTGTTGTGTACAGTTCAGAATCATTTAGAGAAATTGGAGCTAATTTTGCTGTCTGTACTTATTACTGCATTAATTTAATTTGGGTTGCTTTTAGCTCATTAACACATCTAATTAATTCGTTGACATCACTATTAAGATGTCTCTTTGAAATTGGCGTCTCCAGATAATCAGGATGGAGAGGCTGACACATCCGGCGCGGGGCTGCCTGGGAACGGAGCGGGAGGGCGGGCCGAGACCACTAATGAATTTTCCATCAGCAGCCGGGGCGGGAGGGGCGCCGAGACAAAGCGCGCCAGGCAGGTCTTAAATATTGAATTGGTTATGAAAACAAACAGACTGGGAGGTGGCCAGAGCCCGCTGCAGGCGGACGGGGCCGGGGGTGCGGCCGGGGGCTGGCGGGGGGCTCAGGCCCACCCTCCGTCTCCCGGAGGTGCCCGTGGGGGCAGGTGAGGGTGCTGGCCGGCTGACCCTCAGGGCAGGGAGGCGGCGAGGGGCTGCGTGGACCCTGGCTCTCTGCCGTCTAGTTTGGTGCCCCACAGCCTCACCCTCCGCGTCGTGGCTGGGGCAAGCCCACCTGAGGTTGTGAGAGTCTCAGGTGCCTCCTCCAGGGAGGACGCCTGGATTCCCCGTCTGGTTCCCCCGACCGGCCGCGTGCCCCTTGCACTTGGCAAGCGGGAGCGTGTTTGTGTCTAAGCGCAGACTCGGAGCCTCCGCTCGCCGACACGGGGCCAGACGTCTGCTACTCATTCAGCAAACTCCAGTTAAGCACGGGCCGTGTGCTGCGATTCCCGGGAGAGTCCGCTTCCTCTGCCCCTGTGTTCCGGGCAGGGGACACTCAGGTCACCGGGTGGCTGGGAGCTGGGCTGGGAAGCCTTCCTGGAGGAGGTGGCTCCTGAGGGGCTGTGCCATATCCCAAGGCACGGAGCAGGCACCCAGCGCGGGATGAGCCCCCTGCCCTGCCCAACGCCCAGCTGCGCCCCGGGGTCTGCCCAGGCTCAAGGGGAGGGGGCCTGGGCCCACGTCCTGGCAAAGCAGCTTCTGGGAGGGCTCGTGGGGCGGGGGCAGGCGCCCGGCTGTGACCTGGGTGCTCAGGTGGAGCCACGCCCCTCCCCCGGGCGTGGAGGAGGGGGCAGGGCCAGGGCTGCAGCCCCGCGCGGGCCTCCTGGATTTGGGGTGCCGGCCACTCAGAGGGGCGCTGGGCTTGCGTGGGGCCTGGGGACACTTCTGTTTCCTGACAGCCCTGGTGGGGGGAGCGCAGCGGCTTCTGCTAACCCCGCCCTCCCCGGCCACCCTCGGGATTCTACCTCTGTCCCCGGGGACATCCTGACCGAGGCGGCCTGGGCCTGGCGTCCGAGGCTCGCTGGGGCCAGTCCCTCCCTGCCCTCGCTGCCTGGCCTCAACCTCTCTGACCTGCGCCCACCGCCAGAGGCTCGGGCGGCCGAGCGCCACTTGCCCCTGTGGCCTGGCACCCGTGGGCCGCACAGCCCTCCTCTGTTCCCCAGGGCTGCAGCCCGGCCGCCCCCGCCACCCCGCCCGGGCCCTGGATGCGGCAGGGCAGCGTGGCCCCCGGCCCCCTGTGGGAGGCACAGGGCACCAGTCAGCGACAGCAGAGGACCAGAGGCGCCGGCCCTCCCTGCCGATGCCCGTGGGGTCCACCCCTGCTGGGACAGGTGGAGCTCCTGGCCTCAGCTGACCAAGCCCTGAGGGCCCGGAGGCCGGGCGGGGGTGATGGGCCGGGGGGCCCGGAGGCACTAGGGGGCTGTGAGGGAGCCAGCCAGGGCGGCACCACCCCAGAGCCACCCGGGCGGGGCCCCAGAGCCACTCCATGGTTTTGCCCACGATGCACAGCTGGACCAGGCTGTGCACTCTGACCTCTGCCCCCCAGCTCAGGTCGGTGGGGCGGGGGTCTCATGCTCCCCTCACCGGCTCGAGTGCCTGGAACGCCAGTCATAACACGGAGCCGCAATAACTGTTATAATTAATTTATACAAAAGACGTTATAGAATTACACGGATCCCATCCACAAGTGCGCCGCTCCCCGGTTAGGCTACGGGGTCTCATGGAGACAGACGGGAAGGAGGTATTTCAATATTTCTTATAATTTTATATTCTCTCTAATATCTCTCATGCTAATTTCATTATGCAACACAGTCGGCACAGTGATGCAATTATTGGAAAGTAATTTTTGCAATAAATGGATTTAAATGGGTCGCAGTCCGTCGTAAATTCAACCTCGCCACGGGGGTGGCGGGGGCCGGCGGGAGGCGGGGAGGGGGCCGGGCCCAGGGAGGAACCCGAGAAGTCCAGGGTGGCGGGGGCCTAGGGTCTCCTTACGCGTGCAGCCGGACGCGGCTGTCACCCAGCGCCACCGACCCCTCTTGGGCCCGCCCACGACCAGGCGCCCTGGGC
Source organism: Lepus oiostolus (assembly GCA_036325905.1). Lineage (NCBI taxonomy): Eukaryota > Metazoa > Chordata > Mammalia > Lagomorpha > Leporidae > Lepus > Lepus oiostolus. The sequence continues at coordinate 58,754,344 of CM070812.1, forward strand.
CTGCAGCGGGATACACCGGAGACCCCTCCCAGCCAGACTCGCGGCGTCCCCGCCCTGTCCACAAGCCCAGACGGGGTGGAGGCCCCTCCTGTGAACCTGCTGCTCTGCCACCCCCGTGCCCACGCACCCCTTCCTGCCCTGCCCCAGGCCTCCGCGCCCGGGCCAGGGACACTGACCCCAGGCCCCCTCCTGCCCTGCCCCAGGCCTCTGCGCCCGGGCCAGGGACACTGACCCCGGGCCCCCTCCTGCCCTGCCACAGGGACACTGACCCCAGGCCCCCTCCTGCCCTGCCCCAGGCCTCCGCGCCAGGGCCAGGGACACTGACCCCGGGACCCTCCTGCTCTGCCCCAGGCCTCCGCGCCAGGGCCAGGGACACTGACCCCCGGCCCCCTCCTGCCCTGCCCCAGGCCTCCACGCCAGGGCCAGGGACACTGACCCCGGGCCCCCTCCTGCCCTGCCACAGGGACACTGACCCCAGGCCCCCTCCTGCCCTGCCCCAGGCCTCCGCGCCAGGGCCAGGGACACTGACCCCGGGACCCTCCTGCTCTGCCCCAGGCCTCCGCGCCAGGGCCAGGGACACTGACCCCCGGCCCCCTCCTGCCCTGCCCCAGGCCTCCACGCCAGGGCCAGGGACACTGACCCCCGGCCCCCTCCTGCCCTGCCCCAGGCCTCCGCGCCAGGGCCAGGGACACTGACCCCCGGCCCCCTCCTGCCCTGCCCCAGGCCTCCGCGCCAGGGCCAGGGACACTGACCCCCGGCCCCCTCCTGCCCTGCCCCAGGCCTCCGCGCCAGGGCCAGGGACACTGACCCCCGGCCCCCTCCTGCCCTGCCCCAGGCCTCCGCGCCAGGGCCAGGGACACTGACCCCTGGCCCCCTCCTGCCCTGCCCCAGGCCTCCGCGCCAGGGCCAGGGACACTGACCCCGGGACCCTCCTGCCCTGCCCCAGGCCTCCGCGCCCGTGCCAGGGACACTGACCCCGGGCCCCCTCCTGCCCTGCCACAGGGACACTGACCCCGGGCCCCCTCCTGCCCTGCCCCAGGCCTCCGCGCCCGTGCCAGGGACACTGACCCCGGGCCCCCTCCTGCCCTGCCACAGGGACACTGACCCCGGGCCCCCTCCTGCCCTGCCCCAGGCCTCCGCGCCAGGGCCAGGGACACTGACCCCGGGCCCCCTCCTGCCCTGCCACAGGGACACTGACCCCGGGCCCCCTCCTGCCCTGCCCCAGGCCTCCGCGCCCGTGCCAGGGACACTGACCCCGGGCCCCCTCCTGCCCTGCCACAGGGACACTGACCCCGGGCCCCCTCCTGCCCTGCCCCAGGCCTCCGCGCCCGTGCCAGGGACACTGACCCCGGGCCCCCTCCTGCCCTGCCACAGGGACACTGACCCCGGGCCCCCTCCTGCCCTGCCCCAGGCCTCCGCGCCAGGGCCAGGGACACTGACCCCGGGCCCCCTCCTGCCCTGCCACAGGGACACTGACCCCGGGCCCCCTCCTGCCCTGCCCCAGGCCTCCACGCCAGGGCCAGGGACACTGACCCCCGGCCCCCTCCTGCCCTGCCCCAGGCCTCCACGCCAGGGCCAGGGACACTGACCCCCCGGCCCCCTCCTGCCCTGCCCCAGGCCTCCACGCCAGGGCCAGGGACACTGACCCCCGGCCCCCTCCTGCCCTGCCCCAGGCCTCCGCGCCCGTGCCAGGGACACTGACCCCCGGCCCCCTCCTGCCCTGCCCCAGGCCTCCGCGCCCGTGCCAGGGACACTGACCCCGGGCCCCCTCCTGCCCTGCCCCAGGCCTCCGCGCCAGGGCCAGGGACACTGACCCCGGGCCCCCTCCTGCCCTGCCCCAGGCCTCCGCGCCAGGGCCAGGGACACTGACCCCGGGCCCCCTCCTGCCCTGCCCCAGGCCTCCGCGCCAGGGCCAGGGACACTGACCCCGGGCCCCCTCCTGCCCTGCCCCAGGCCTCCGCGCCAGGGCCAGGGACACTGACCCCGGGCCCCCTCCTGCCCTGCCCCAGGCCTCCGCGCCCGTGCCAGGGACACGGACCCTCCGGCTGTCCCACACCTGGCGCTCCTACGACCCCCTGCACCGGCTCGCGCCCCAGCTGGCCTCGGAGCCCTGGCCCACCGGGGACCCCCTGGGGGCTGTGGTTCGGGCCCACACCTGGCCGCCTGCGCAGGTGCACATCCTCTGGGTGCGGGAGGGCCCTGTCCCGCGCGGCCCCCTTGGCGGCGACGCGCGCCCGGCCCGCTCAGCCGCGCATTGATTATTAATGAAGCGCTAATTGGTCTCCGCGACCAGTGCTGGAGACCGGGCAGCTGGGGCCCCGGCGCGAGGGTCCGGGCAGCTGCCGAGGCCTGGGGCCGTCCGCGGGCGCAGGGCAGAGCCCCCCGGGGCCGGGGCAGGGGCGCGGGGCGCGCGGGGCCCCCGGGACCGCGGCGCTGACGCAGTGGAAACCCGCGGCCCCGGCCGCGCGCGTGACGGCGGTTGCCGGGCTGCGGGGCGGTTGCCAGGCAACGGGGCTGCGGGCCTGGGGACGGCGGGGCCCGCGGGAGGCGGCGCGGGGCGCTGGCGGCGGAGGCAGGGGCCCAGCCCGGGGCGGGACGGAAGCCGGGCCCGCGGCCGAGGGGCCGCTCTCAGGCCTGGGGGTTCGGGCTGGGGGGTCCCCCCGCTGGCCCCGGGAACCGCACCCGGGTCCAGGCTGTGCTGGGCGCGGGAGGGGAGGCTCCAGCTCGGGGCCGCCAGCCCCCCCCCCTCCGTGCGTGCCCCCGGGGACGACCCCCGCCGCCAGCCCGCTGCTCTGGCGGACGGGAGTGGAGGGTCCCAGTCTGGCCCAGCCCCAGGGTGTCACCCTAACGCTGTTTCTCATGGGGCAGGGGCCACCCTCCCTCAGCCCTCGGGGCCCTGGGCAGCCCCATCCCACCCCAGCCCCCTCAACCCCCGGGCAGCAAAGGCCCTCCCAGGGGTGCCCCTGCCGGTTTCCAGGGCGCCCGGGTCCCCGGGGGCTGCGCCCCAGGCCCGCTGCAGGCACCGGGTCAGCAGCATTGATGGCAGCTGAGGGGCACCTGGGTGGGCGGGGCGGGGCTGGGGACCCCGGGACACGGGTGAGGGGCACCTGGGTGGGTGGGGCTGGGGACCCCTGGGAGCCCGCCGTGTGGGGCTGCAGGGGCCCCTGCTGTGACCCCTCAGGAGAGTCCGGGAGAAGAGGCGCCTGCGCTACCCCAGGGGGAAGCTGGCCGCACCTCGGGACGTCCTGTGGCCAGCACAGGGCGGGGCTGCGTCTCCAACCCCTGCCTGGGCTTGTCCGTTGTTGCGCGGTGCTGGACCCTCCTGGTGGGGAGCCGCGTCCGATCTCCTCCACTGGGCGCTGGGGCTGCCCACCCGGTGTCCCTGTGGCCGGCTCCTACGCTGGCCACCCCTCCCTCCCCACTTTTCTCAGTCGCCCTGTTCTTCACTTTTGTCATCAGAAAAACTAATAAATAAATAAATAAATAAATAAATAAATAAATAAAAGTGCTTTCGTAGCAGCCGCGGGGGGGGGGTGCAGAGGCGATGGAGGCTTCAGTTGGGAGGAGCTGGGGCGGCAGGTGGGGGTGGAGGAGCCCCGGGGCTTGGGGACACAGCCGTGTCTAGGTGCTCACTGGGGCGGTGAGGGTGCTGGGCTCCCGCACAGCAGCAGGGCCAACCAGGTCTGCTGTCCCCGAGCGCCCCTGAGCCCACCTGTGCAGGTGCAGGGTGGCCCCTCCCGACGGCCCCTCCCACCCCCTGCCACCCGGCTCAGCGCTGTCCCGGTCTCTGGGAGGTGGGGATGGAGGCGCTTGGGGGGCTGTGGGGGAGGAGGGCCGGAGAGTTTTAAATACAAAGCACACCCAAAATGTAATAAATATTTCATCTTATTTTATTAAATACCAAATGGGTGATGGCTGACACTTTATTGAAGTGTCGAGTGAGTGTTCATACACGCTAATTACTTACCCGGGCGAGGCGGGGAGGCCGCGGGCGCGTGGGCTCCCCGTGAGCAACACCTATTAAAGCGTGATTTGCACCTGGAGGCATCTCATTAATACCTCGGCCGGCACCGCCGCCGGCCGACCCCGGGCTGCGGGGGAAGAGGCGGCCCCCGGCTTTCACCCCCGGCGCAGCCTCGCCCGGCCGGCAGAGCCTATAAAATTAATAACGACTCCCACCTAATTGAATTCCTGACAAATGGAGACCCCTGCCGCCATGGGCTCTGGGCATCCTGGGGGCTGGGACTGGCCCCCCAAGAGGTGCCCCAGACACGCCCTGGAGTCGCTCCTGTCCCCTGCGGCCCCCAGGGCCCCCCGAGCTTTGGGCGAGCTCAGAACAGGGCTGGTTGTAGCTCAGCCCGGTCCTGGAGGGCCCTGGGCTGTCACCACCCGCCAGTCAGTTATCTGTCACGCACACTGGAACGTTTTTGTTTATTTGAGAAGCAGAGGGACTAAGTACTGGGTCACTCCCCAAGTGCCCTCGACAGCCAGGACTGGGCTGGGACCCAAGCCAGGAGCCAGGCGCTCCACGCGGGTCTCCCACGTGGCTGGCAGGGACCCACGCACTTGAGCTGTGACCGCCGCCTCCCGGGGTGCGCGGGAGCAGGGAGCTGGCGGCAGGAGCTGGGCCCGGCTCTGGGCCCAGGGACCGCTGGGGGGCGTGCGTCCCACCCCCCGCCTGCGTTCACCATCATCGGTTGCCTGTGTGTCGTCCACTGGAACCGTTAGAAGATTCCAGAAAGTATTTGGAGGACACAGGGACACCTGAAGTCCAGCCATCCAAGACCAGGGAGCGGCTGTGCTGCTGGGGTCAGGGGGACCCTGAGGCCAAACCCAGAGAGGCCCATACCCCAATCCCCAGCCCCGAGACCCGTGACGCCCTCTCCAGACGGCTCCTTCAGGAAGCACGGGGCCCTCCCTCCCCTGTGAGCTCATGGTGTCTGCCGGGGGTGGGGGCCGCCCTGGGGGGTCGCTCTGTGCCTCACTTGGGCCCGGCCGCTGGCAGGAACCGGGGAGCCACTCACGAAAGGGGTGAGGCAGGAAAAGATAGTGGGAGATGGACAGGCCGTGGGGGGCCGGACAGGCCGTGGGGGGCAGACAGGCCGTGGGGGGGGGGCAGACAGGCCGTGGGGGGACGGACAGGCCATGGGGAGACAGACAGGCCATGGGGAGATGGACAGGCCATGGGGGGACGGACAGGTGGGGGTACGGACAGGCCATGGGGGGACGGACAGGCCATGGGGGGACGGACAGGTGGGGGTACGGACAGGCCATGGGGGGACGGACAGGCCGTGGGGAGATGGACAGGTGGGGGGACGGACAGGCTGTAGGGGGATGGACAGGTGGGGGGGACGGACAGGCTGTGGGGAGATGGACAGGTGGGGGGATGGACAGGCCGTGGGGAGACGGACAGGATGTGGGGAGATGGACAGGCCATGAGGGGACGGACAGGTGGGGGTACGGACAGGCCATGGGGGGGACGGACAGGCCGTGGGGGGACGGACAGGTGGGGGGACGGACAGGCTGTAGGGGGATGGACAGGTGGGGGGACGGACAGGCCGTGGGGAGACGGACAGGCTGTGGGGAGATGGACAGGCCGTGGGGGGACGGACAGGTGGGGGGATGGACAGGCCGTGGGGGGACGGACAGGCCGTGGGGAGATGGACAGGTGGGGGGATGGACAGGCCGTGGGGAGACGGACAGGCCGTGGGGAGACAGGCTGTGGGGGGACGGACAGGCCGTGGGGGGACGGACAGGCCGTGGGGGGACGGACAGGCTGCCCACGCGGGAGCCCACAGCCACCCGGCTGGAAGCCACGGGTCCGTTCCCGGCTCAGCTGGACCCAGTGTGCAGGCTCGTGCAGAGGAGAGAAGTGACAGTGACCTTGAGACCACCGCCTTCACCCGACACAAGCCCGTGGCAGCGGCAGCGGGGCCGCCAGCCTGGCCAGAGGCCGCGTCCAGGTCCCCGGGGTAGATACAGTGCCTGGCTCCACGCCTGGGTGCTGGCCGTGCCCCGTGCTGGCTCTGTGAGACCGGAGGCAGGCACCCTGTACGCCCCTGAGCAGCTGACGCACAGCTGATCGGGGTGGGGGTGGGCAGAGGAGCCGCGGGGGTCCCAGGCGCCCCTCCCCAGCACCCCTCTGCTGTGGCCGAGCCGGGATGGCAAAGGGCCTGGCTCACCTGAGCTTCTGCTGAGGCACAGGGTGGTGGCGAGGGGACGCGGGGAGCTGACACGCGTCTCCCGTCCCCCAGGGCACACGGTGGCCGTCACTGTTGTCCTGGGGGGTCCCCAAGGGAGCCCCAGGTTTGCCCCCATGCACAGTTTGCTCCTTGCTTGTATAACTGGAGCGTCAGGATCTGGACGGCCCACTCCCCCCGACCTCGACCGGGAGTTACGTGCAGAGCCCTGGGCCGCCACTGCCGGCTGCCCCCACGCCCCGTGATTGCCTGATAACCCCTGGGAGGGCCTCACAGGCCGACCCGGCCGCGATTTTATTAACTTAAGCCCGCGGCGGGTTAAGGAGCGGCCCCTCCCCCTTACACACACGCTGGGCCACGCTGACCCTGGCCACTGCCCTCCTGCCCAGGTGTGGTGTGGCCGCCAGGTTTAATTAAATCCGGCCGCACCTGTCGGGCAGCCGCGGGCGGGAGGCCCCACAGAGGCTTCTGCGCCACGCAGCCGAGCTCCCGCCCACCTGGCCCGGACAGCAGGCCTGGGGCTCTGTTTGCTTCCCGTGGAATGCAGCAAAGTCCAACAGTCGTGTGCTGCACGGTGTCCACCTCCGCCAGGAAGCCCCCTCGGGCTGCACGCCTTTTCCTGGTCCGGCGTGTGTCGCTCAGGATGCTTGGCTGGGCACGGCCGGGTCACTCCCCACCACGTGCTCACCTGTCGATGGGCACAGACTCTGCCAACAGCAGCAAGGCTTCCGCGTCCTCCACGTCCTCGCCCACACTCGGGGTCCCCGGGGGCTGCTCTGTGGGAGCCCCCTTAGGTGGTCCTGGCCTGGCTGTGTTGACCCCCACCACCACCCTCACTCTGACTTGACCCCTGAGCATCCAGGGCCTGCCCCAGGCCGTGCAGCTGGGAGGGCCCTGTGGACCACGAGGGGCGGCTGCAGTCCCCTAGAAGCTTGGTCTCTCCCTCCATCCACCCCGGCACCTTGCAGCCCCGGCTGTGCCCGACCACGGGGCAGGGGAGCCGCCCGGTATGTGGGCCGTCAGAGCCCGTCTCAGTGCTGGGCACTCTGGGAAAACGGAAGTCGTCGCTCTCTGAGGGCATTGAGAATCCAGTCCCAGCCACGCCCCCTCTGCTGTCACTCAGGGTGGGTACAGGACTGATGGAATATGGTACGCCCCCTCCACAGCACCCACCCAGGCGAGGGGCAGGAAGTCCCTTCCGGCCAGGACCACCCCTGCGGGGCAGCTCCGGCCCGGACTGAGCAGTGGCTGGAGGGGAGCAAGCTGGGCTGCATGGGCGTCCGTGCTTTGTCCCCCGGGGTGGCAGGCAAGACCCGAGCTGACCCAGCGGTGGCCACGCTGGGGACTCGGGGCCGGGCTCAGCCCCAGAGAGCTGGACGAACCCCACTTTGCCCGACACCTCCAAGGCCTCAGCGTCTGCGCCCCAGCCCCTCCCCGCGCAGCGCCGGCCGCTCTGCCCACGGCTCCCACGGCCCTGGCTGCCCACGGTGGGCAGTGGGTGGGTGTCCTGGTGATGGCCTCGTTGATTGTCTTCCTGGAGAGGCGCCCCCCGGCCGGAGTGGGCAGGTGGGAGGTGGGCACTTTTGCAGAACAAAATAATTGAAAGAGCATTGGGGCATTGGGCCGGCCCTGAGGGCTGTGCAGGCCCAGCCTGTGCCCTGTCCCCACGCAAGCTTCCCCCACGCCCACGCCAGGGTCTGCAGCCTCCAGCGGCTGTGCACTGCCCCTCCTCCACACTTCCAGAATGTTCTCGGCCCCTTTAGCCAAAGCTGAAGACTTAAAGGCCAGGAAACATGGCTGGGGCCAGGGTCCGCGGTCAGGCTGTGGCCGTGCTGCTGTGGCCAGGAGGCACCACACGTCCATGGTGTGCTGGCGCCGATCCGGTGCTGGGAGCTGGCCAGGAACATGGCCCCTGGTACCCGAGCACATGCCATGGGGCGGACCCACGGGGAACACAAGATTGCCCCACACAGAGCCAGGAGGTGACTTCTGCGGGGATCGGCACCCACTGTTCCCTCCCGAGTTGCTGCCCGGCCCCGCCCACCACCACGCTAGGCCCTGGACCGCAGGGCAGGGCCACCTGGAGCCGTCCTCGCCGGCCACGTGTGTGTTCGTGTGGTCTATCGCGTGTGCTGCGTGTCATTTGCTGTCACCTTGCACGGGCGTGCCGTAGGCCCCTGGGCCCGTAGACCGGCTCTCAGGACAACGAACGCCCCCACTTCCTCGCGGGGCAGCTGACGTGGCCAGGACCCCCACCAGCCAAGGGGGGCGCCAGGCCTGCAGACACAGGGGAGGCTGCATCCAGCTCCCGGGCTCGTGGGGAAGCCGAGCCTCGGGAGAGCCGGGCGGCCGTCCTCGCCGGAGTTTGCTTCTTCCTGGCCTGACGTGGACGCCCTGCTCGGATGGGCGCTGGAGGCAGCAGAGGGCCCTTGTTGTGTGCGCGTGTGCGCGTGTGCGCGTGCGCGCGAGGGTGGTGGGAGCCAAGAACCCCTCCCCTCCCTCTGTAGCACCAGGACTCCGCCCCCCTGGCCTTGGAACCAGGCCAGGCTGAGAACCACCCCAGCCTGAGACTCCACCCTAGACTCCGCCCACCTCAGTCTAAGACTCCTTCCCTAGTCTCCACCCACCCCAGCCTGGGACTCCGCCCACCTCAGCCTGGGACTCCACCTACTTCAGCCTGGGACTCCTCCCCTGGACTCCGCCCACCTCAGCCTGGGACTCCGCCCCTGGACCCCGCCCACCCCAGCCTGGGACTCTGCCCCTGGACCCCGCCCACCTCAGCCTGGGACTCCTCCCCTGGACTCTGCCCACCCCAGCCTGGGACTCCACCCACCTCAGCTGGGACTCCTCCCCTGGACTCCGCCCACCCCAGCCTGTGACTCTGCCCTGGACTCCACCCACCTCAGCCTGGGACTCCTCCCCTAGACTCCGCCCACCTCAGCCTGGGACTCCGCCCCTGGACCCCGCCCACCTCAGCCTAGGACTCCTCCCCTGGACTCTGCCCACCCCAGCCTGGAACTCCACCTACCTCAGCCTGGGACTCTGCCCACCTCAGCCTGAGACTCCACCCACCTCAGCCTGGGACTCCTCCCCTGGACTCTGCCCACCCCAGCCTGGAACTCCACCCACCTCAGCCTGGGACTCCTCCCCTGGACTCCACCCACCTCAGCCTAGGACTCCTCCCCTGGACCCTGCCCACCCCAGCCTGGAACTCCACCTACCTCAGCCTGGGACTCTGCCCACTTCAGCCTGAGACTCCACCCACCTCAGCCTGGGACTCCTCCCCTGGACTCCGCCCACCCCAGCCTGTGACTCCGCCCACCTCAGCCTGAGACTCCACCCACCTCAGCTGGGACTCCTCCCCTGGACTCCGCCCACCCCAGCCTGGGACTCCGCCCCTGGACTCCACCCACCTCAGCCTAGGACTCCTCCCCTGGACTCTGCCCACCCCAGCCTGGAACTCCACCTGCCTCAGCCTGGGACTCTGCCCACCTCAGCCTGAGACTCCACCCACCTCAGCCTGGGACTCCGCCCCTGGACTCCACCCACCTCAGCCTGGGACTCTGCCCACCCCAGCCTGGAACTCCACCTACCTCAGCCTGGGACTCTGCCCACTTCAGCCTGAGACTCCACCCACCTCAGCCTGGGACTCCTCCCCTGGACTCCGCCCACCCCAGCCTGTGACTCCGCCCACCTCAGCCTGAGACTCCACCCACCTCAGCTGGGACTCCTCCCCTGGACTCCGCCCACCCCAGCCTGGGACTCCGCCCCTGGACTCCACCCACCTCAGCCTAGGACTCCTCCCCTGGACTCTGCCCACCCCAGCCTGGAACTCCACCTGCCTCAGCCTGGGACTCTGCCCACCTCAGCCTGAGACTCCACCCACCTCAGCCTGGGACTCCGCCCCTGGACTCCACCCACCTCAGCCTGGGACTCTGCCCACCCCAGCCTGGAACTCCACCTACCTCAGCCTGGGACTCTGCCCACCTCAGCCTGAGACTCCTCCCCTGGACTCCGCCCACCCCAGCCTGTGACTCCGCCCCGGACTCCACCCACCTCAGCTGGGACTCCTCCCCTGGACTCCGCCCACCCCAGCCTGGGACTCCGCCCCTGGACTCCACCTTCCTCAGCCTGAGACTCCACCCACCTCAGCTGGGACTCTTCTCGTGGACTCCACCCACCTCAGCCTGGGACTCCTCCCCTGGACTCCGCCCACCCCAGCCTGTGACTCCGCCCCGGACTCCACCCACCTCAGCTGGGACTCCTCCCCTGGACTCCGCCCACCCCAGCCTGGGACTCCCTACGGGATCCTCTTCCCAGGTGTGAGGCTGGGCAGCGCCCCCTCCCCGGCATGCGCCCCGCGCCCCGCGCCTCACCCAGACCTCACAGCCCAGCATCAGGACGCCATGGTCCAGAGCTGGCCGTGGCCTCCGCTGCAAGAGGTTCCTGGGGCCTCCCCCCACTGTGGGCGGGCACCCCAGGGCCTGCAGGACAGCAGCGCCTGTGTCCATCAGCAGAACCCCCGCAGCACGCCCTGCTGTCCTGTCTGTGAGGTGGGCGGGCCGGAGGGGCCTGAGCCCCTTTCAGTTCCAGGGACCGCAGGGGAGGGTCGGGGGCGGGCGGAGACCCACCCTGCGCCCAGCTTTCTGCCTGTGACGGTGGATAGGAGCAGGCGCACTGCCTGTCCCTCCAGGTGCGGGCGGCGGCGGGAGGCCCGCAGGTGCGACCCTCCCTGCTGCTTGTCTCCGGCCCCTGCAGAGGCTGCCCCGGGCCCCCGCCCCCGCCCTGGCCCGCGCCTCCCAAGGAACCGGGCTTCCAGTAATCGGCGCGAGGAGCAGAGCCCACAGCGGCACCCACGGTGTGTCGATAGCGTGGATCCCCGCCCAGGGCGCGGAGCGCGGGTGCGCTGCGGCTCCCCGCTCATTACCCGGGAGCCGGCTCTGCCTCTGAGAATCCATTAGGAAAGGAAAACAGGAGAATTTGAAGTTATTTGTCAGCCCGGCTGGGGAAACACGCCCGGGTCCGGGGAAAGAAGTGCGTCGATTCCAGATGGGGGAGGGGTGGGGTGGGGGGAGCCAGGCCGCCCAGCCGCCAGCCTCACGGGGGAGGGGAGCGGCCGAGCCCCTAGGCAGCTTGGAGTGGAGACCCTGGCCGGGCAGGGGCCAAGGTCAGCGTCAGGTGCTCTGCCCCTGTGCCTCCTCCCGCGGGTGGGAACCTCTCCCACGGCTCAGAAGCCCCCCACCTGCCCCTCTCTTCTGCCTCCACCCCCTCTGAGCTCTTCCCCAGGCCCTGACCACCCCTCCCGGGTCGAGACCCCAGCCCCTCCTGAGCCCTGAGCCTGGCTCCGGGGGCGACTCCATGCCTGGGAGGGAGAGATGCCCCCTGCCCTCACCCCAACACACAGATGCTGTCTGGGTTTCGGGGGATGTGGCCGCAGGGGTCATGTGCAGGGTGTGGGGTGCAGGGGTCCTGCTGCTGTGAGCCCGAGCGCTACACCCCTGCAGGGGTTATGACCCTCGATGGTGGGGAGAGGTCTCCAGGCTTCGCTGTGGGGAGCCCAAGACGCCCACCCGGGGGCTACCACAGAGGAGGAGCGGTCAACCCCGGGACAGGGCCATGTGTGTACACCTCCCAGGTACACAGGAAGTGCAGCCCAGCGGTGGCCCTGGAGACGGCCTCCTCCAGGCTGGCCTCAGCACTCACCCCAGCCCACCCCCCATGGGAACCGCCGCTGGAGCAGCTCCTTCCGGCCGAGTGCAGAGGTTAATGGAGCCGGGACGCCCGGGTGGCCTGGCCCGAGCAGTGGCCCTGTGTCTTCCGGCCCGGACAGAGGGGGCTGGATCAAAGCTCAGGGTTTATGAGCCGAGCTGGGCAGCAGCTGGAACGGGCTGTGGTGGGCTTGGGGCTGGCCTGGGATCCTGGGGGCCTCCCTGCGTGGGGACGGCCAGGATGAAGGCTGGGAAGGGGCTTGGGGCCGGGAGCCCCTCGACACACGGGGAAACGGAGGCTCTGGCGGTGGCCCAGCCCCCTCCCTGGGGGTTCCTGCAGTGGGGGGGGGCGGCTCTCAGGCAGGTGCTGGTGGATTCTGGGTGCCAGGGTCTTCCGGGCAAGGAGGTGCAGCCTTGGGCACCCCCCCAGGGCTAGGTGAGCTCCCGTGCCTGCCTGACCCCCGGCTGTGGTCTCTGTCCATCCACCCCCGCCTCCGGCCGCCCAGCCCCACAGCTCCCCTGGACCCCAGGGCACTGCCCCTCCAACCTGTCGGGTCCCTGCGCTCACTGTGCTGTACCTCCCCACTCTCCCACCGCCTTCTCCAGTCCCAGAGACCACAGCCCTGCCAGGACCCCCAGCCTCGGTCTGCCCCGGGTGGGGAGGGGGAGTCTGGCCCGGCCCAGTGCTGCCGTGACCGGACCCCAGGCTTGTGAACCCAGCAGCCACTGTGGGTCAGCCGTCCCCGTCTCCCTTCCCGGTCCAGCGCCGTCTGAGGAGCGTGGGTTTTAATTAAGCCAGTTTTAATTATCTAGCTGCATCCCCGCTTAATAAAACTCGGGGGAGTTTTCATTTTTTGCCTTATTTAAAAATTTCATCGCTGCTTGCCAACACGGGGGCCGGGGTGCTCGCAGAGCTGGCCCGTGTGCCTGGCCGAGAGGGCACCGGGCGGCCTGGGTCCCAGCACATTCCCCCTCCTCCCCCGGCCCCCAGCCCCCAGCCAGGGCCACCTACAGGGGTCCCAGGTCCCCCTCCTCCCTGTGAGGAACACGGCCGACCCAGCACGGTGCAGAGCTGAAGGCCGGGAGCGCCTGGGTCAGACCCAGAGTTTCCTGAGGGCCACCTGTGTGCCTGGGCTGCTGGCCGGTGGACGCAGGGTTGCTCCCTGCACACGGCGTGGAGTCTGTGACCCATTTGAAACCCGGCCTTGGTGGCTTCCGGGGCACCTGGGCGGGCTGTGGAGGGCAGCACGGAGCTGGCGACCAGAGGTGGCCGCCGGGGACCTGGACTCTCAGGCACAGCTGCCGGGTGTGGCAGACTGGCCCACCGCAGGCATCCGGTGTGGTGTCCAGGCTGGGCTCACGGCCTCTCCTCAAGCTGCCGGGCAGCACTGCGTGTCCACCAGGCCCCTGCCTGGCCCCGGCCCACTCCCCAGCGGCTCAGGGACCTCAGGTCCTGGGGCCTCGGGGGCTCCTCCTGCCCTGGTCAGCACCAGGTGCAGCTGGAAGCCGCCTGCATGGTGCTGGGGATTCTCAGCCCCGGGGAGCCCCCTCCAGCCCTCTGACCCCTGCCCTCTGAGCCCGACCTCTGAGCCCCGCCCACCCTAAGCCAGGCCACAATGGCCGGAGCTCCCTGATGGAGCTGCTGTGGTTGGAGCAGGACGGTGGTGTCCAGCTCCGGGCGGTGCCTGAGCGCCTTCGTCCTGTGGCCTCGCCAGGACGCTGGCGGCGGTGGCGCTGACAGATCGCCGTGGAGGGTTGATAAGCGCTCTGCAGCCTCAAGCCCGAAGGCGAATGAAATATTTATCAGCGTGAGGTCAGCAGCAATCCTGGGGTGGCAGCCGAGCGAACGGGGCGTAATTAATTCTCCTGCCGGGGGCCCCACTCCGCACCCACCCGGGCCTCTGCATGGCCTGCCCTGCCGCTGGACACCCCTGCGGCCCCTCACCCACAACCCCAGGGGCAGGGAGTGCTGGGGGCCCGGCCCGGCCCACGCGCCCGCCTGGCGCCCTCCACCTGCTGGCTCCCCGACACCTGCCCGGGCTCTGGCGTCTTGCACCCTCAGGCTGGGCTGGGCTGAGCTGGAAGCAGCCAGCGGAGACAGCATCTGGCCCGTTTCTCTGCACCCCATCTGGCTACAGCTGTGGCTGAGCCAGGGCTGGAGGCGGCCAGCTGTTTAGGAGGTCGTGGGGGGCAGTGCTGTGGCACAGCGGGTTAGGACACTGCCTGCGACACCGGCATCCTGTATGGGCACTGGTTCCAGTCCCGGCTGCTCCACTTCCGATCCAGCTGTCAGCTCACGTGCCTGGGAAAGCGGCAGAAGATGGCCCGAGTGCTGGAGTCCCTGCACCCACCTGGGAGACCCGGAGGAAGCTCCTGGCTCCTGGCTTTGTCCTAGCCCAGCTCTGGTCATTGTGGCCAGTTGAGGAGTGAACCAGCAGGTGGAAGAGCCCCCCTCTCTCTCTCTCTAATTCTTTCTCTCCAATAGATAGGGAACGGGGGAGGAGCCCAGGCCCCCAGGGGCGTGGTTGGCTTCTTTCATGTTCTGGAAAGTTTATTTCTAGCAAAGATGGGGTGTGGGAGGGGAGATGGAATTAGACGAGGCGACAGCTGAGACCCAGGCCCGGCCAGGCAGCAGCTGGGAGCACCACCAAGGGCTGCGTGGGTTCCTGTTCCCCACAGGGACCCCGGGGGGGTGAGCTGTACCTCTGTTCTTACCTGTCACACAGGTCACACCGCAGGGCTGGAACCCAAGCCTGGGGGAGGGCGTGTCTGTCCATGCACTAGGCGGGAGATCAGGGCCAGGGAGACCCCAAACAGGCACCGTGGTGGTCGTGCGGGGCTCCAGCCACGCGGTGCTGGGGGGGGAGGGTCCAGCCCAGCAGGAAGCACCCTCCCCCCTCCTGGCGGCCACCTCAGGTCCCTGCCCCCTCTCCTTGTGGAGGGTCTTTTGCAAATGCCAGCTCCATGGCATCCTTTGTGCCCAGAGCCCCCTCAAAGCCTTTGCACGACCGACTGTGTGGCCATCGCCCCCAGCCCCCAGCCACAGCCCCTCCTGCCTCAGGACTTGGCACCGCCCTGCCTCCCACCGGCTGGCCCACCTGAATGAACCCGCCCACCTGACTCTGACTCCACCCACCTGGTTCTGTACCTGCCCACCTGGCTCTGACTCCACCCACCTACTGACTCCACCCACCAAACTGTACCCGCCCACCTGGCTCTGACTCCACCCACCTACTGACTCCACCCACCTGGCTCTGAACCCGCCCACCTGGTTCTGACCCAACTACCTGGCTCTGACTCCACCCATCAGGCTCTGACTCCACCCACCTGGCTCTGACTCCACCCACCCGACGCTGAACCCGCCCACCTGGCTCTGACTCCACCCGCCTGGCTCTGACCCACCTACCTGACTGAACCTGCCCACTTGGCCCTGACCCCTGCCCACCGGGCTCTGACCCCGCCCACACAACACTGACCCTGCCTCAGACAGTGGCTTCCTGGGCCCCTTCCTACTCTCAGGACCCTCCTGGCCTCCTCTCTGTCCCTGTCCCCTCCTTCAGGACACCCTGGGGGGGGTCACAGGGGCGGCCAGCTGGATCCCGTTTCACTGCTGTGCCTGGGAGAGGGGACAGATGGGCAGGCCCCACCTCCAGGGGGGACCCCAGGGGCTGTTGACTAAAGCGGGGGGAGACTTGGCCCCCTCCCCGGGCAGCTTTGCTCCTGTGGGCCTCAGTCTCCCCACCTGGGAAATGGGCACATTTGTGGGCCTGGCCCTGCAGGCAGGGCTTCTCTGAGGGACAGACCCCCCCCTTCCCTGTGTTCCAAGGGAGCACCTCCTGCCCTCCCCGTGGGGCCCCTTAGCCGGGAGGGTCCCCAGGGGCCGGCTCAGCTGACAGCAGCTCCCGGGAGAGGCGGGGCCCCAGGGAAGAGGGCGGGCAGGGCGGGGGGCACAGGCCCCGCCCCCGGCAGCCCTCCGCCCGTCGGTCTGGCGTGACTGCGGGCCGGCAGCTGGTGGCTGGGCCCTGTCACGCACCAAACACGGTGGCTGTTTAAACGATCTCGCCGCACTAATGAATATTGGGCCCGATATTTTCGAGGCCTGTTCCGACTGATTACTTGGAGAGCTGAGTGCGGCTCCCAATTACCCAGGCAATTAGGCGACTAATTAAACACTTACCCTTCGCTTCGTAAACAGGAGCGAGCGGGCGGAGCGGGAGCCGGCTCGGGCGCCTGCGAGAAATCGGCTGTCGAGAGGCCTGGCGCACACGCGTGCACATGCACGCTCACGCATGCACACGCCGGGACCGTGGCTGCCCGGTGGGCAGGGGGCCGGAGGTCGGAGCAGCTCCAGATGAGCTGGGTCTCTGGTCTGAGTCCAGTGTGTGTCCCGGTACCGGCCCCTGGGCCTCTCTGCCTGCTGGTGACCCCTGCCCATCTCCGCTCTGCCGCTCGGGGGAGGGGGACGGGGCCGCCTGTGGCCCCCGCTCCACACTCCCACGCAGAGCCGGTTGTCGGGAAGCTCTGACGGCGACGGTTTGAAGGCACGGCTCGGCACGGGAGCCCCCGCCCCCACTGTACCCCTGCCTCCGGCTCCGGGCTGGCTGTGACGGTGCCAGTCACGGAGGCTGCACAGTGGTGGTGCTGGGAGCCCCACGTGCACGCATGTGCACACGCTCACACGTGGCTCCATGTGTGTGCCCGTGTCTCCTCCCCCTCCGTCAGGCCGGTCTCCCCAGCAGGAGCTGCCCGTGTCGGGAGCCTGGGACCTCTGAGCCGCCTCCCCAGGACAGCACCGCGGCAGGTGCAGTTCAGCAAAGCATTCTGGGGGCGGTTCCCCCCCCCTGCGCCCCGCCCTGAGAACACGCACGGGGCCTCTCACTGGCTGCAGGGCCGGAGGTTAGGATCCAGTCACACACACACCCACATCCACGCACCTGGACACACCCGTACACGCATGGCGGCCGAGGGCCAGGGAGGAGCAGGCACACAGACACAGGCTAGGCTAGGCATGTCCCCGCCCGGGTCTGGCTGAGCGGCCCCCACCAGGCCAAGGCGGGCTTGGCGCTAACAGACAGCAGGTGCGCCTCAGCCAGCCCCACCTGGCCCACCCTCAGGGGCCGTGCCCTCGGAGGGGGGTCTCTGCAGTCTGTCCTGGAGGCCATGAGGCTGTGGCTCAGTGACGCCCCGTCCCCAGGGCGCTCGGGGACCTCAGCGGAGTCGTGTCTGGTCACTTGGCTGAGGGCCAACGGCTGCTTCTGCCCGGGGGCCGCTTGCCCTTCCGGGGGCCACACTGGCCCTGCAAGGAATCCCTCCTCCTATCCGCGGCTCTCTGCAAATCCACACTTCCCAGGGAACCGGGCAATGTTACTGTGTGTCTCTCGGGGCATTGCTGGCTTCCTGTGTGACACACATCGATCGTTACTCTGTCACCGCGCTTACATAAGGTAACAGGCCGTCTTCCACCTTCTATATCCTGTTACTGTTACTGCTCACACAGCAGAGCCCTAGCCTACGCCTCCCAAGTACCTTCTGCGTGCGCTCTACTTGACTAAGCAACCACAGAGCCGGTCCTGTGCATGGAGGGACCCGATCTCCCTAACCGATGATGCTCCAGGGTCATGCCGGCTGCTGTGGGGCCTGTGCCCCGCGGAGGGTGGACAGACCTGAGCCTGGCGGTTGGGGCGGGGGCGACCCTGGGCTGAGCCCAGAGGAGGGTGAGCCTGGAAAGACAGGGAGGGAGGGAGCGAGGGAGCGGGCGGTGGCGGCTTGTGCAAGGGCCCTGAGCAGGAGCGAGGGCAGCAGCCGGGGCTGCCCACAGCTGCCCGTGGCCTTGACGACCGCGAGGTCTGTGCGCCTCCCGTGTCTGGTGCCCCAGCTCTCGCCCTGCGGGGCCCTTGTGCCGCAGGCCACCCCTATAACCTGCAGGGGTCAGGCTTGGAGAGGCACCGCAGCTCCCAGCCGCTCCCTGTCTACACAGGGCCTTGCGAGCAGAGGGCTGGGCCAGCCCACAGCAGGGACTGAGCGCAGCCACCTCCTCCAGGGAGGACTCCCGGCTTCCTCCACACCAGCCCCTCCTGCGGCTCCGCTCTGCCCGCTCCTGCTCCCAAGCAGACACCGGAGAGCTCAGGGCTCTCCGTCCAACCTCAGAGACCTGCCCTGGCCTCTCCTGGGCCTCAGCCCCCACCTTCGGGCCTCTGCTGGGCCAGTGGGGGGGTGGGGGACACAGGGTCTGCAGGCGGGGGCTCCACACACACCCAGCTCGGCCCTCACAGGCAGCCTTGGGGCTCTGGCCGCCCTCCTCGGCTTCCTCGTCCCTGAAATGGGGGTGACGCTGAGGGCTGCAGCGCCAGGGCGGGGCACCGGCCGCCCCAGAGCCCAGAGTGGGGCGGAGGGGGAAGCCCTCCCTCCCCTCCCGGCTTCCTCATCCGACTGTGAGCTTGGGGGGGGCAGGGCTCAGCCAGGACCACCCCCTCTTCGCGGGCAGCCAGCGGGCCCCAGCCCCTCCCCCGCCCTCCCCGCCCCAGCCCCTCCCCCGCCCTCCCCGCCGCCAGCCAGACAAAAAGCTTCTGTCCAGGCCCAGCTGTGCGCGCCTGATATTTATGGGGGCCGGGAGTTTAAGCAAACAGGGGCTTCCGTCCACGGGCGAACGCGGCCGGCAGGGGAAGCCGGGAGCTAATTAAATCTGCGAGGGCCAGGGCCACAGAGCCCGATTGTGCGGCCGGGATGTGAACGCGCGCTTTAAATATTTATCGCAGCGGAGGAAGGCTGGGAAAACAGACATGGCTGCTTTCAACACTCCGCGCGTCAGATTTAGGGGCTTGTCTGGCCGCTGAGTGATTTCACAGCAGCCGGCCCGGCCGCCCGCCCATCCATCACGCCCCACGAGAGGCCGGCGGGCGGCCGGGATTAGCGGCTGATGGATGGGCGGCCGCGCCACCGGCCGCACACCTGTCCCGGCCACCCCGGTGCCGGCCGTGGCCCGGTGCCGCCCGACCAGGCTTCCGGCCTTGGCTTTCCGGAGAAGGGAGCCGGGCAGCCGCGGGGCCAGCTGGCCGGAGAAGAATCGGACTTGGGGCGGGGCGGCCGGCGCACTGGCCGCGAGCAAGGGAACGGAAAGGCTGTGTGGACCTAGGGTTTGCCAACATCCACCGCGTGGACCCCGCCCTGGGCACAGGGGCCTCCGGGAGCCGGACCGCAGCCTGGGGCCTCTCCCCACTGTCGCTCAGACCGGGGCTCCTGGGCCCGGGGGTGTGGCGGTGACGCTGGGGACCGGGCAGAGGGCTGGACAGGAGCGCTGGGTGGGCAGGCGGCGCCTTGGAGCCCGGGTCCCAGCGTCACCCTGAGGGTCCCCAGGCGTCCTGGGCTGCAGAAACCCAGGCCGGCACGGGGGTCCGCAGGGTCCTGGCGCCCTGGCTCTGCCCTGCTGAGTGGCCCTCGGGCACTCCTGAGGCCGGTTCTGTGCAGCTCTGAGGCAGAGCGGGTCCTCTCAGAGCCCCCTCACAGCCCACCCACTGTCCCCCCAGCCACACGGGCAGCCCAGTCCCCTGGCTCAGGCGCCAAGCCCATCGCGGTTCCCAGAGTGGGGTGGGGAGCAGGGGTGTGGGGGCTCACCCCAGGGCATGTGACTCCTGCTCCAGGGCTGCAGCCGAGGCCCCAGTTCCACCATCTTCCTTCCTCCTGCCCAGTCCTGGGTCCCCTTTGTCTTCCTGGGCCAGGGTTCTGTCCTCCACCCCCCCAGGCCAGGGCCCCTCCCACCCCCTCCACCCCCAGGCCAGGGTCCCACTCCCCCACACCCATGCCCCCCAAGCCAGGGCCCCCCCACCCACTCCCCCCCATACTCAGGCCAGGGTCCCACTCCCCCAACATCCACGCTCCCCAAGCCAGGGCACCCCACCTACTCTCCCCCCCACTCCCAGGCCAGGGTCCCACTCCCCCAACACCCACGCCCCCCAAGCCAGGGCCCCCACCTACTCTCCCCCACACTCAGGCCAGGGTCTCCTCCCACTCCCCCCACCCCCAGGCCAGGGTCCCCTTCCCACCACCTCCATATCCCCCAGGACAGGGTACCCCTCTCCCCGACCTCCATGCCCCCCAGTCCTGGGTCCCCTTTGTCTTCCTGGGCCAGGGTTCTGTGTCCCCCACCTCCAACTCCTCCACACCCCCCAGGCCAGGGCCCCTCCCACCCCCTCCACCTCCAGACCAGGGTCCCACTCCCCCACACCCATGCCCCCCAAGCCAAGGCCCCCCCCCACTCCCCCCACTCCCAGGCCAGGGCCCCCACCTACTCCCCCCACTCCCAGGCCAGGGTCCCCTTCCCACCACCTCCATGCCCCCCAGGACAGGGTCCCCTTTTCCCATGAGCCCCAGGGCAGGGTCCCCCTTCCCACCACCTCCACGCCCCCAAGATCAGGGTCCCACTCTCCCCCATGAGCCTCAGCCCAGGGTTCCACTCCCTCCAACCTCCACGCCCCCCAAGACAGGGTCTCCTCCCACCCAAACCCCAGGCCAGGGTCCCACTCTCCCCCCCACCAAACCCCAGGCCAGGGTCCCGTGTCCCCCACACCTCCATGCCCCTGGCCCCCACAGTACCCCAGTCCCGTCACTGCCCACCCACCCCTGTGGGTCCCTCGACCCCACTGATGGCCTCGCTTCAGAACCCAGGAGGCCCCTGGTCACCTGGTTGAGGGGACGCCTGGTCACGGCCCCCAACACCGACCCCCTCCTGAAGCTGGGGTGGGGGTGGGCACCATGGCCAGGGTTCCCAGACAGCACGTGCCCGTCCTGTCAATTAGGCTGTTAGCGCCGGGGAGGGAGCGCGGGTGGGCGGTCGATGGGGGCCGCGCCGGCAGCAGGAACGGCCCCCCGCCTGGAGGATCAATGGCACCCCCCATCCCGGGGCTGAGGAGAGGGAGCCGGGCGCCCCGCAGCTGGGCCTGCCAGGCGCCCCAGGCCTCCTCGCCAGAGCAGGCAGTATCAGAGGGGCTCGGGGGCTGCATGTTTGGCCCTGGTGCTGGGGGAGGCTTTGGCGAGATCAGAGCAGGAACCCAGGGCTCCTCCCGGATGGGCAGGGCTCCTCCCCTGGGGTAAGTCCTCTTCCTGTGTGCGGTGCCCTGCGGGAGCCTGGGGCCAGGCAGCCAGGCCTCTCGGCCCCCTTCTGCGGAGCTCTGGCAGACCTGGGGCTGCCCAAGGATGAGGACAGCTCGTCCCCACGTGGCCGTCTCCCTCCCACAACCCATCCTACCAGCAGCCCCGTGGGGAGAAGCCCCCACCTCCCCCTTACAAAAGCAGGCAGGGGTCGGGGGACACGGCACCCAGTGTGGCGGCACCGAGGCTGGGAAGGGGAGTGGAGCCAGTGGGCAGGGGCAGGTTCTGAGCTGGGGCTCCCCACGGGTGCTCAGGGGGAACGCCCTAGCACACTGCCACACGTGGCCAGTGACCCTCAGAGCGCCAAGGAAGGGTCAGGCCAGACCGGAGGACACGGGGGAGCAGGGCGGTCGGCGTCCAAGCTCAGCCTGGGGCCCCGAGCCGTCCTCCTGCGTGGCAGGTGGCTGGGACGGCAGGGGCGGAGGAACAGGCAGGAGAAGCCCACGCGTGCTCCCATCCACCCCCTCTCACGTCCCTCCCGGGGCTGGGGTCAGACAGGGTGAGCGACCACACTCGGGCCCAACCTCCCAGGGTGCAAGGTGTCTGAGGGGACGTCCTGGTGGGGACCTGTGGAGGTCGGGACTCAGGATGCTGGAGCTGGGTGCCCACAGGTGGCCACCGGGACACAGGCGGGCTCAGGTTATCAGAGCTCCCAGCATCCCATTGGTCAAGCAAATCACCTGACCCTAGGGAGGGGACTCAGGCTCCTCCCCCTGGAGGGCAGAGCCTATCCGTGAGCCCGCTCTGGTGCCAGCAGGCCGAGGAGACAAACTCCCCACGTGCCCCAGGGTGGGGGCTCGGCTCTGCCTTGGCAGCCCCAGCTTTGCCACCCGGGCCTGCAGTCCCCGCCCCCAGCGGGCACCACCGCCCTAGCGTGACTCAGGACCCGGCTCTGGGTGTCCCCCGCCCCCACCCCACCCCTCACCCTCCAGGAGCCCATCCCAGGCCGGGGCAGGAGAGGGCCTGGGCCGGCCACGCAGGTGCGAGATCTGACAGGTGCTGGAAGTCAGCAGAAATCGGGGCAATCCGTTCCGATAATCATTTTATCCAGCCCGAAACGGCTCACTTTCCTTTCTTGTTTTAAAAGTGATTTATTTATTTATTTGAAAGGCCAAGATCTAGAAAGATGGAGACAGAGAGAGACAGAGAGGTCTATCTTCCATCTGCTAGTTCACTGCCCAGCAATGGCCAGGGCTGGGCCAGGCCGAAGCCAGGAGCCAGGAGCCTCCTCCGGGTCCCCCACGCGGGTGCAGGGGCCCAAGCACCTGGGCCATCCTCCACTGCTTTCCCAGGCCACAGCAGGGAGCTGGAGCGGAAGAGGGGCAGCCGGGACTACAGGAAGCTTAACCCGCTACTCCACAGCGCCAGCCAGCCCCGAGAAGTCTCATTTTCATTTCAGTGCCCGGAAAGGTACAGGGCCCTGTGTTCTGTCGTGCAGGTCCCTGCAGTGCGTGGGGCCCATGACCGCTCGGGCCCCGTCCCCAGCTCGGGGCTCCCGGCTCCCTGCGGGCAGGGCAGGTGCGTGGGGTGACCCAGGCTCCATGGGGAGGGCAGGGAACGGGGCAGCTCCATGCCTGGACTCCCTGAACCCGAAGCCCAGGACTCAGGCCTGGCTCTGCCCTCGCTCTCTGCCCACCCCCCACCCCCCGCTACCCACAGCCTCTCCGACCAGGCCCGGCCCTGTGGGGTCAGCAGCCGGCAGCTCCTCTTCCTCAAACAGCAAACCTGGCTCAGGGCTTCAGGCTTGCGAACGCCACTCCACCATGGCTGGGGGCGGGGCTTCGCTGGGGTCCCCTGGGCAGCTGAGGGCTCCCCCACAGGGCACACAGGCAGCCGCTAGACAGCCGATCGGCAGGCTGCAGGCAGGGGCGGGCAGCAGTGCCTGGCTGGGGCTCTCCGCCCAGGATCTGCGCAGCAGATGGCCCGCTGGCCCAGGAAGAGGGTGGAGGGAGGGCGGGTGGGTGGGCGGTGCCCCCCGCCCCAACCCAGGCTTCGTTCTCCTCCCTGTTTGACAGCAAAATGCAACGGCCAGAGAAGGGTCTCACC
This sequence comes from Lepus oiostolus, assembly GCA_036325905.1. Taxonomy (NCBI): domain Eukaryota; kingdom Metazoa; phylum Chordata; class Mammalia; order Lagomorpha; family Leporidae; genus Lepus; species Lepus oiostolus. Next base: position 58,777,442 of record CM070812.1, read on the forward strand.
TGCGCGGTGTCACCTGGCCAGAGTTCAGAAGCCAGGTGTGGCCTCTTGGGAGCCTGGCCAGAGGCCGGGGGGGGGGGGGAGGCTGAGGAGCCCACACTGGCCCAAGGGCAGGAGGGTGTGGCCGGCCTCCCAGGGGCAGTGCCGGAGACAGACCCTACCTCGACCTTCCAGCCCTGGCTCTGGGTACCTGCTCCAAAACTGACCCCTCCTGTTGCTGCACCCCCTCGCCTCGCCCACCCCCAGGGCGTCCACAAGTCCCAGCCCCACCCTTGTCCCCCTGTCGACACCTCACGTGGGCTCCCGGGCTGCCCAGGGGCCCTCAGCAGGGCTGCGTGTCCCCAGCACCCTCGTGCCACAGATCAGATCAGACGAGACACCCGGCAGCTCCTGGCTCTCCTCCACCTGCCGCCGGGCCCTCTCAGCCTGGAGTCCTGAGCCGTGGCGTGGAGCGGAGCAAGCAGTGAGCGAAGGCCGAGCCCCATGGACCGCACCCGGCTGCCGAGATCCCAGCCGCCGGTCCCCGCCGCTCACACCCCTGTGGGTGCTCAGGCGGACTGGCGAGGTGCACGTGTACACGCGTGTGAACGTGGGTTCAGGATCCCGGCAGGAGCCGTGCCCAGGTAAGCCCACTGGCGTGCTCGTCTCCGACCGCTGCCCACGCCCCCGGGAGAGGCCAGTGGCTCAGGTTGTGCGGGGCTGGCGGGTGGCCCCAGGGAGCGGCTTAGCCGCGGTGCCCGGGGTCAGGGTGTGGGCCCAGTCCCGGCCTGTCAGCCAGATGGCCACTGCAGCAGGCCGAGCCCGAGCCCGACACGCCGCTTCAAACGGATTTCACGGCGGCCCCGGGAGAGCCCCGCGCGCTCCTGACGATGCGATCGGTTGTGAACAAATGCGACACAATTGCCAATTACGGAGGGAGGCGTCAATGTCGGCCGGCCCGGGCGCTGGGGAGACAGCCCGGTGGGCAGAGAGCTGAGTGAGACGCAGGGCTGCCGGGCCGGGGCCAGATGCCGCGCCAGCCGGCCCGGGAGGAGCAGCCTCGGCAGCCGGCGCTTGCCAGCCTGGAGGGTGGGGGCTGGAGACCTTGGCCACACCCCTGGGCCCTGTCTGTCCTCTGTCACCCACAGGGGCTGCCAAGCAGGTGCACTGGGAAGCAGAGGGAACTCCGCCCCAGCCCCCAGCCCCCAGGCCCTCCCAGCCGCTGGCATCCAAGGCTCAGGCTCATAGCATGGCCCCTCCCCCATCACGGCGGAGGGGGCAGGGCACTGCCAGGCCAGGCCGGGGCGGAGGCAGTGGGTGTCTGAGGACCGCCGGCCCCCTCCTCACCCACACCCAGAGGGCAGCGAGGCGGCGCCATGCCCAGGCCTGCCGTGACCCCCGGGCCGCTGTCCCTGTCCCTGTGTCTGGAAAGTTGCACGCTGGTTTCTGCGGCTGAGGCAGGGGTGTGGGCGGCAGGGCAGCACCACACGGGAGCTGTCGCTGTGTCAGCAGCTGAGGACGGGACCTGGGGGCTCCGGAGCTGGGGACACCCTCGTTCCTGGCTCTGGGGGACTCCAGACAGGTGGCTGCGGGGGAGGCTCTGGCCTGGGAGGGGCCCAAAGGCTCAGCTCCATTGACTGTCAGCTGCCCCACCCCTGCCCTGGGGTCTCAGCCTCCCGGCCCCACCCAGGAGCCCTGAGCAGGTGTGAGCTCCTCCTCCAGGTCCCTCTGGGGCAAGGGCTGGGGGTGGGGTCCTCATCACAGGAAGAGCAAAGCCCCACCCCCCGCCCCAGTGCCAGGATAAACTGTGGGCGTTGAGCGTTCTCTTGACCGACGGATTGGAAAGGCAGAGAGAAATCGTCCATCTTCTGGCTCACTCCCCAAATGCTCACAACCACTCTTACTGGGCCAGGCTGGAGCCAGGAGCCAGGAGCCAGGAGCTTCTTCCGGGTCTCCCGCGAGGGTGCAGGGGCCCAAGCACTCTGCCATCCTCTGCTGCTTTCCCAGGCCATAAGGACCGAGCTGGGCGGGAAGTGGAGCAGTCGGGACTTGAACCAGCACTCGGCCAGGGGGTGGATGCCAGTGTCTCAAGCTGTGTCTGAACTCACTGAGTGCCGACACTGGCCCAGGTGTGTGTCTTTATTTATTTATTTTTTTTTAAGATTTATACATTTAGTTGAAAGTCAGAGTTACACAGAGAGAGAAGGAGAGGCAAAGAGAGGGAGAGAGAGAGAGAGAGAGAGAGGTCTTCCATCCGCTGGTTCACTCCCTAGATGGCTGGGATGGCCAGAGCTGCCCCAATCCGAAGCCAGGAGCCAGGAGCTTCTTCCGGGTCTCCCACATGGGTGCAGGGGCCCAAGGACCTGGGCCATCTTCCACTGCTTTCCCAGGCCATAGCAGAGAATTGGAGCAGCTGGGACTTGAACTGGTGCCCACATGGGATGTGCACTGCAGGCAGCGGCTTTACCTGCTACACCACAGTAGCAGGTGTGTGTCTTAAACGAGCAGCGTGATGTAACACTCCCCGAAACGGCGGAAGGCAGAGAGAGCATCGCTGGTCCCCTCTCCTGAACACCACGCTTCTGCCGGCGATGGCTTCCTCCAGGCTTCCGGCTGTGCCGATGGTTTCTGTCCCCGTACCATACCCTCGACGTGCGCTGGATCCCCGGGGCCACTCCGGGCCTCGGCACCCTGCGGAGGTGCCCGCCTGTCCCCCTGCTGCGCCCCCGAGCCCTGCCGCTGCCTGCTGCTCCATCAAGTGTGTGCTCCATGACTTACCAAATAGCTCCTCGATGCCTGCGCATTTTGGTGGCCTCCAATTTTGTTTTTCCATTAAAAGTAACATTGCAGCGAACATCTTCAGGCCCAAAGCTCTCGTCACATCCCAGCGTCACCGTTCCTGGGCCGGGGCGCCGAGCTTTCCCACAGCTACTCGGGCGACACCGCTCCTCTAGGAAGTGGGGAACTGTGGATTCTGGGGCTGCTCCACTGAACCGAGCTGACACCAACTCACTTCCGTTCTCGCTGGGTGTGCACACTCCACGGGCGGGGGGGGTGGGGCTCCTGGCCCCAGGACTGTGCCACCTTCCGCCTCCCCACGGGCCAGCTGGCTCTGGACACGGGCCCCAGGGGTCCCCCTCCTGCACTGGGGCGCTCACTGCTGCCCGGCTTGGGGGCAAGAAGTCGGTGAGTCCTTGCGCACACCTCCTCCCCACCCAGGGCACCTGGGCCCTTTCCCGCCGCGCTCACCGAGGCCGTTTCCCGCCAAGCCTGGGACACAGCCCAGGCCCCGGAGACTCGGCCCCTGCTGCCCCACTCTGCCCCCGCCCCCTTCCTCGGGTCCCACAGTAAATGGCGGCTCTCCGAGGAGCCCCCGCCCAGCTGCGTCAACGTCGTCCGCCCTGACCCACTCCCTCCCCTCATGGATAATTCATAGATTTCTTTTCCTGTTTGCTTATTTTCCTTCCTTATTGGTACACGGCTCCATGAGGTCGCTTTGTCTGGCTCATCACTGAGCACTGAGCCAGTACAATGGCCTGCATTCAGACCACTCAATAAGCGGCTGTTAACTCAGCGGACGGGGGGTGGGGGGGGTGTAAGTGGGGAGGGGGGAAGGGTGGCGGGTGGATCGATGGATGGGATGGATGGGTGATGGGCAGATGGACGGGCATATATGGGGGATGGATGGGTGATGGGCGGATGGATGGGTGATGGGCGGATGGACAGGTGATGGGCGGATGGATGGGTGGTGGATGGGTGGGTGGGTAGGCAGGTGGGTGTGTGGATGGAGGGATGATTGGACGGTGGATAGACAGCTGGGTGGATGGGCAGACACAGGGCATAGATGGACAGGTAGGTGGGTGGGTGGGTGGATGAAATTGGAACTTATAAAAAGACCGAAAGGTATGAGGCAGGAGAATGGAAACCAGGAGTGTTGCACCCTGGGAGGTGGTTCCAGGGGGCAGAGGCGCAGGGGCCCCCACGGGAGGAGCCCCACGGAGCTGGCCGACAGCCCCATCATTGCATGGACGGTTTTGAAATGCTTCGTAACTTCATTTTTAAACAGCCCAGACTTGCGAAGGCGTTGTGAAACAGCACCCACTGCCTGGGGTTCGCCTCTGCCCAGCTCACCCTCACCTCGACAACTTCACAACCAGCGGCCCGGCGGCCAGCTCTGCGTCAACACCGCCGGCACCGGCTCACAGAGCCCCTGGACCTCTCCTGGTGACCCTGATGCGGGGCAGTGGACGGCACTCGCCCCTCCCCCTGCGTCGGCTGTGTGCACCCTGCTGGCCGCCAGCCTCTGTCCTCACCATGGCTACTCCAGAGAGCACAGGGGGACTTGGGGTGCTCGGGCTGTTGCCCCTTTTCTCTCGGGTTGACAAGACCCCCATTCACGGCAGGACGGCATTGTCACACCTGCACCGTCACCAGGAGCCCTCAGGGCACCGTGCCCAGAGACTCCCCTTCTGTGAGGTCCCTCGAGCCACCAGGTCCACAGAGGGAAGAGGGGGAATGGGCGCACGGGGTTTGCTTTGGGAAGAGGGGCACGATGTTCCGGAAGTGGACAGAGGTGCCCGTGGGCGGGCTTAACGCCACAAGCCGCACACCTGGGGGAAGACGTGGGATCGCCAGGGTCCCTCCTTCCTCGCCCGTCTGCGGCACCCAGCTTCCCGGGTGCTGGGGCCGGGGACGCAGTGGCCACCTGGAGGTAGGCAGGGAGAGAGCGCGAGCAGGAGGAGCCGAGGTCCGGTGGCCCGAGTGTCATCCCAGCCTTGCGTGTCAGCCCGGCGCGCCAGGGACAGCCAGGGACAGCCAGGCTGCACTGACCCGACCGGTTCTGTGGCTTGGTTCCCCCTGGAGGACCTTTAGGTCATTACAAGGTTGGGAAAACAAAATCTGCGTGGCTGACACTCCCACTCCCATCATGCACCTGACACCAGGAGAAATGGGTGGCATGCAGGCCCCGCCCCAAGTCACACCCCTTTTGAATATTCAATTAAGCCCCGCCCCAGACCCCAGCCCTACTCCTCAGGTTACCTCCAAGGACAGCCCTGGGCCTGGGTCCTCGCAGCCTCCTCTTCCTGACCACGCCCGCCCAGGGGCCACCCACCCCGCACCGTGGCCCTGGTCCAGCACGTGGGCAGGGGGTCTCCATCCCTCTGGCTGGCCCACGCAGACACTGGCCTGGGCCTGGGGCCAGGCACACACAGTGCAGTTTCTCCGAACAAGTCATACAGAGCCAATGGCTGGAAGGTGGGGACGGAGCCCCCCGGTCTGAACCCCGATGCCAGGCTCTGTCCTTGCCCCGTGGACCCTGCCCTGTCCTGGGACACAGACACGTGCGGGGCCCCTGAAGCCTCGGGCCACCACCTGGCTCGCCGCCGTGCCCCCCCCCGCCCCAGGAACTCTGCACCCCTCCCCCGCCATCCCCGGTTTGGGGGCACAGGACCATGGCCTGGATGGGCAGGGAGGGTGCCCTTGCCCGGTGGCACTGACCCGCTCCGCCGTCCCTGGGCCTCTTGCTGGTCCCCCCACCCTTCAAAGCCGGCTGCCATCCATCAGGGCGGGGGGCTGTCCCAGGCGGGGCAGGGCAGGTGATGAGAGGTCCTGGGGCCCCGGGCCTCCCCCCCCCCCCCCGTGTGAGACTCCATCTGTGACAAGCGTGACAACAACAACACACCTTGTATTCTCATCTGGGCCCTTGCCCCTGCTCCTCCGAGCAGCCCCGCCCATGCGTGCTGGGAGGGGGCTCAGGCCCTCCCGCGGGAGGGGAGCAAGCCCCTCACCAGGCAGCGCCCGGCACAGCCAGAACCTCGGCCTCCAGACCCCTGGGCGGGGCGGGCAGCCGCCCACGGGACTCCCGGCTCCGGCCTGGCCTGGACGCCCTGGGGGCGCGCACAGCCGGAGGCCAGAGGCTGACGGGGCACCTGGGCCCCACGTGCTGGGCCCGCCCAGCCCTTCCTCAATATCAGCTGTCGGCAGTCGGGTCAGCCGCTCGTGAGAACCAACCTCTGCAGGCCTTCCCGCCCGCCCCTGCCCGCCCCCTGTACCTGACCCCTCCAGAACCCCGCCCCCCCAAGCTGGCCCGAAACCTTAGCCAGCCAGCCAGCCTGAGACAGGGAGGGGCTGTGGGGCCCAGCGGGCGGAGCGGGCGGCAGGGGCCCTGTGGTGGCCGTGGCCCTGCCGCCATGTCCATCCGTGGGGCCTGGCGGGGCGCCCCTCCCCCACCTGTCCTGGGACGTGGGGACGCGGCCATCGCCCTCCCTGGGCCTCTGTTCTCATCTGTACAATGGGAGATTGAGTTTCCCTGGGCCTCAAGGGAGCCACAAGGCAGAGGGCGGACGAGTTTGGCTCAGGCCCAGGGGCCCCGGCCCGGCTGCGCCCTGTTCCCACCCCCACACCCGCCCGTGGGTGCCCAGTTCCTGCCCGGGTCTGCAGGCCCCTCCCCGCGCGGTGTCCCTGGCCTGTGCTGGCCCCTCCCCGCCCAGCGCCCTGCTCAGATGAAACGGCCGCGTGTTTTCTCTGGGAGCAGCGCTAATCTGCTGGAACGGGGCCTCCCGCCCGCCCTGTTCTCAGAGCAGCCGGGGTGAGGGGTCAGGAAGGTGAGGACAGGGAGAGTGCCGGACCCGGCAGGGGCTGGGGGCAGGGTCTCAGGGTCCCTGACCCCTGCAAATCCGCCGGGCGTGCCTGCAGGCTCAGGCCAAGCAGCGGCTTGCACTCCCCGCGGGACAGGCAGCTCAGTACCTCCCCAGTGCCCGGTCCTGGCCACCCTCAGAAGGAAGCCACAAGGGGAGGCGCACGTGGGAGCCGCCTCCCCCCCCCTCCCCGGGTGCCTGTGGTCCCTCACCGCACCCTCATGCTGGGGCGGGGCCGGCCGGGGCGGGTGATGAGATTCTGGGGTCCCAGCGAAACCCCACCTGCCTGAGTGGGGGCAGCATGGGGGGGCGAGGGCTGTGGAGGAGGTGACCGAGCCCTGGCACCTCCTCCCCGGCACTGCAGACTCCCGCCCGACCCCCTCTCCAGACCTCTGTGGCTCCCCAGGTCCTGGCCCGTGGACTCCACAGGTAGACGGAGCCGGGCAGGGAACCCACAGGCATGGGTGGGAGGGGCACCCTGAGCTCCCCTCCTTCTCCCCCGTGCCCTGGGCTGTGGACGGAGCCGGGGACCCTCCTGGGAAGCTGGAGCCGCAGGACGCAGTGGGGCTGTGCCTGGAGCCAGGGGCCGCCTTCCCCGCCCCCCGGGGCCCCCAGAGCAGCTCCCGGGACCTCTCCCTGCCTTGGGGTGCAGCTTTGGGGACCCAGGCGGTTGCTCTTGGCGGGGGCTGGCCCCGTCTGACCAGGTGAGGGGGCACACTGGGCAGGAGGGCCCTCGGAGGCTGGCGCCGTGGCGGGGGTCCCAGACGCTGCTTCCTGTGCAGTGCCGGACAGGTGCGTGCCCCCCCCGCCCCCCCAGCGCTGGGAGCTTTTGCATCGGCGTCCGCCGGCACGACAGTCTCGCTGTACGGAGAATGGGCCGGTGACGGCTAATTGATTTTACAGCGGTACCGAAGGACAGACAATGAAAGCGCCATCAATTTAATCCACTATTTAATGGTTCCAATTTAGCCTCTGTAAATGCTCACTAAACTAATTTCTCTGGGTTCAGCAATCTGAAAAGCTATCATATCTCTGATCTCCTCTAATACATTCATCTGGAAAAGGGAATTTAGCCAATTCCGATGTGCGGAGATGATCTGTTAGCACAGTGTAAATGTTTATAACACGGCAATCGGGTTCGTTTATAAGGATATGAAAAGTTTTATTGGGGAGGGCACCGGAGCGGAACCGGCGGATAATAGGCAGTTACCCAGCAGGCTGTGGGCGCCCGGGAGCGGGCAGGCGTGCAGAAAAAGACCGGGATTTGCTCTAATCCCAAATTGTGAGCCGAAGTTGGGCCGGGCACACAAAGGCCGACAACCTGGCCGCGCCCCCCACTCTCTCACACGGGCGGCCGGCCTGGGTCTCCCCGCCCCTCTGGCCGTGCCGTCCTGGGGTGGGGGTTGTTAGGGCGAGTGGTGGCCAGCTGTTCCCCAACAGGACAGGACAGCACAAGCTCCAGGGACCCAGCAGGATTGGCTCCTCCACAGAGGGTCTCCCCCGGGGTCGGGGCTAGGGGCCTGTGCCCGGGGACAGCACCTCGCGGGTGGGAGCCCCCTCCGCCCGTGCACGTGGGAGCGGGCCTGAGCCCTGAGCCGCCGGTGGTGCTGTTTATTTTCCTTTCTCACTGGCGTGGTTGAAGCGCGATTATTCAGTGCTAACGAGCCAGCCCCGACCCTGCCGTTAGCGTGTGGTTTTGGGGCATTGTTGCTTTTCTCACATCCATCCTGTTTTTAAAGAAAACACCGCCTGCCCGGGCAGCACATAAATTAGGGAGGCCGGGTTCTGCAGAAATGCCACAGGCCCCTGGAACCTAGGAGCCAGCAGTGACCGGCGATTCTGGCCCAGCGGAGGGGCCCTGGGAGCCACGGCGGGAGGCACGGAGGCGGCCTGCTGGGCGGACACAGCCGGCCCTGGCGGGGCCCAGGTGGCCATCTGGGGCTCGGCCCCTCGGGGAGCCCGGCCAAGAGGCCCGAAATCGATTGGCCACACGGCTGTGACGGCCTCTTCTGTCCACCCCAGGACGGGAGCCCCCGGGGGGCTGCGGCCACATCTGGGCTTCTGGGTCCTCGGCAACCAGCTGGGGCCCGGCGCTCATGGGGGTGTGGCCAGCGGACGGCCAGACGCCTACCTGTGCCTGCTCCGAGCTCGGCCTGGGGCTGAGCAGGGCCACGGAGGCCGGCAGGCCGGGCTTCCGGCTCTGGCTTCCCCTCCTGTGGCCCGGTTCCCGGGCCAGCCCCTCCCTCGGGGTGGGGTAAGAACGAGGCCCGTGCTGGGGGGGGGGTGTCAGTGCCCCCGCCAGGCCCTTGTTCGGTCTCTGTGAACGCCCGGAGGCGCCCAGGCGGGCCTGAGCCCCGAGGACGCCCAGGCTGTGGGCGGAGCTGTGCCCGTGCTGCTGAGACCCCTGCCCCCCACCTGTCCCCGCTGCGCCCGAGGTCTGGGAAAGGCTGGGGCTGGGGCTGGTGCGAGTTCTCTACGGGGAGGGCCGTGTGGCCACGGGGCCAGAGCATCCGGGGCACACAGAGCTGGCCGAGGAGGTGGGACCTGTCTCCTCCCCGCAGGCCCGGAGCGCAGGCACACGCATGCACACACAGACACACACACCGGCATCCACGCACACACGCTCCCACACAGACTCACCTGCCCACCTGCGCGGCCGCCGCCCCTCCCGCAGGCGCCTGCCCCAGTCCCTGTGGACTCTGCAGCTCCGGGCCCGCGGGTGACACGCCCACTGCGGAGGGCACGGAGGGCACGTGGGGCCGTGGACACCCTGCAGTCCATGCCCGGGGGGCCTCCTGGCAACCCTGTGCCCGGCCTGGCACTCGGGTCCCCGTGACACCGGCGCGTGGCTTTATGGCGGCTGCAGCGCTGTCTCGGCTGTGAATTATATTTAACATTCCACAGAACTTTATTGCGTTTCCTGTTTGGTTTATGAAAAAATCTGTATTTAACTTCAAGCCCTGGTAAACATCTTTGCGCGTGTTGTTATGCGACTCCTTATTTGAGTATTTCGATTTAATTTCACAGTTCATATACCTTAAAGTTTGGGCTTCCCCCTCCCTTCCCCACGCCCGCCCCGCCCACCGTGGGCGGCTCGGCCCTGCGTGGGGACTGCCGGCCACCCGGGGCCACCCAGGGCCTGGCCCCCGGGGCAGCGTCCACTCTGAGAGCAGGGCTGTCAGGTGCCCATAGCTTCAGAGGGCTGCTGGCTGCCCAGACCCTGCTGGGGCCTGGCTCCTGGTAGAAGAGCATCATGGGAAGGGGGAGGGGCCCAGGGAGGCCCCACCCTCCCGGGACCACCCTGTCCCAGGGGGCACAGCTCCCCAGCCTGCCTGACTCGGCCCCCACCACCCTCCCAGCGTCTCGGGCCCCCCCCCCCCCCCCCCGTCCATCAGGCAGGGTTGGCACTGGGCGGCTGGCCCGGGCCGCATCCAGAACATGCCAAGAGTCTGGAGACCCAGAGAGGTGCAGGAGGCAATCCAAGTGGCCACGCCCCCCCTGGGGAGAAGTCTGGGTCCTTGGCGAGGACCCGGCCACTGGTGTCGCCCTCCTGTTTCGGCCCCCAGGGGCCTCAGCCGCCTCCTGGGTCCCCATCCAGACCTGCTGCGAGAAACCCCCGCCCCCTGCCCCGGGTCCAGCCACCCAGGGAGGGCCTGGACAGGTGACCGTGGAAGAGCCCCGGACCCCAGACCCAGAGCCGTGGTCTCCGGCCAATGGCAGGGCCCTGGGGCCAGCTCCTGAACCCATGGTCTCTGAGTCACCCCGACCCAGGACAGCAGTAAACACTGGATCCACCCACCAGGGCTGCTGGGCAACCGCACCCCACGGCAGAGCACCTGGCCCAAGTCCCGGCCCCCCTCAATGCAGCTCCCTGCGCCTGTGCACCTGGGAGGCAGCAGTCATGGCTCAAGCGCTGGGGCCCCTGGGGGAGCTCCTGGCTCCTGGCTTTGGTTTCAGCCATTGCTGCTGTTTGCAAAGTGAAACAGCAGATCTCTCTCTCCCCCCTCCCCCTCTCCCCGTCTCCCCCCTCTCTACCTCTCCCTCACTTCTCCCCTCCCTCTCTCCCCCCCCCCTCTTCTCCCCATCTCCCTCTCTCCCTCTCTTCCTCTCTACCCCTCTCCTCCCCTCCTCCCTCTCCCTCTCTCTTGTCTGTGATTTTCACATAAATACATAGCTAAATCTTCTAAAAAATAAAATAAAAACCAACTGTTGTTTGAGGCTGAGATTCCTAGGGGCCAAGGCAAAAAGGGAAACACACACGAGGCTGAGCCCCTCGCTCAGAGGCCTGGGGGCTGTGGTGCCAGCTCCGCATTTCCCCACCCACCGAGGGGAGGGTCGGCTGGCAGGCGGGGTGGTGCCTCTGCCTCGGCTGGCCCGGGGCTGGGGAGGCCCTGGCCAGGTGCCCACGGCCACCCGCGGGTGTGGGGGGCTGCCAGGCTCGCTCCCTGGCTGCAACTTGGCATCTCGGTTTAATCAGGCGCCAGATCCGAGCACAGCCTGGCCCAAGCCCCAGGGCCAGGCCGGGGTGGGTGTCCCTGGGCCCCGAAGGGGGAGGGGTGCAGGAGTCCCCGGAGAACCCATGGCTGGAGAACCAAGCCGGGCATCCCCAGCAGCCCGGGGCCCGGTGAGAGGAAGCGGGTGGGGGTCCCCCAGGGCGGGGGGCTCTGGGGCCTCTGAGGCAAAGACCTAGAGAAGGGGCTGCTCCCTGCCCCGGCTGCCCCCTCCTCCAGCTGTGCAAACTGTAGGGCTGGGGGGGGGCGGTGGTCCCCGTAGCCGTGACGACGGCGGCCCTGCCCCGGCTCACCGCTGCTGGGTGACACCGCGAGGCAGCCTCTCCCCTTCCCTGCCAACCTCAGGGGTGGCACCGCGGCTGCCAAGATCCCATTACCGCCACCATTTCCCGTCCTCCGCAGCGCCCCCGCCCTCGCCTCCCCTCTCCCGCCCTCCCTCCCTCTCTACTTTTGGAGGATAAATTTCTGTAGCAGCCAATTACGGCCGTTTGATGTGCGTGATGATGAAGCCGTGGAAATTGGAGCTGACACCTCGGAGGGCCACGGAGGGGGCCCCGGCACCGCGCAGAGCCGGCGCCTCGGCGAGCTCTCTCCATTGACAGCGATTTCCCGGCCGGGGCTGGCAGGGGGGCGCGGCTGGGCCGGGGGCGGGGGCCGGGCGGGGGCCGGGCGCGCCTGCTCCTAAGCACCGATCAATTACGGCGCAGACAAGCGGGTGTCACAGGCGATTCACAATGTCAATTTCATGCTCGCGGTAACCGTTTAAGAAAGAGCCGGGCCGGTTTTACATTTGATAAGAAATCAGCGGCGTCTGTGTTTGCACAAGGACCGATCAGGGAGTGTGACAGGTCCCCGAGATTGCCGGCCTGTCGGGGGGCCCGGAGGAGGCCTTTCAAACGGGCGCCCCCTCCGCCGCCCGCGCGCCGGGACGCGAAAATAAACTGTCAGTCTCTATTTACAGCTGCACGGGCCGGAGAGGCGGCGGCTTCCAGGTTAAATTGTCGGTTAACAGAACTCAGGATGGAGGAAGGCAGCCGCCCCTCTGATCCACTGCACATTTTGATGGGCGAAAGTCGGGCGCCGGGCTGGAGGGAGGGGCCGAGCCGGCTGGGCTGGGGGCTCCCCGGCGGGGATGGGGCGGCCTGGAGTCTAATTAGCCCGGAGACGAAGCCCATGGTGCCCGCGTCCCGGCCTTGCCCGCTCACAGCCGCTTTGCCGATGTAGCGACTTCCCCAGCGCCGGCTCCTGCGGGGTGGCCTGGGGGCTTCAGGGGGGCCAGCAAGGGTGCTGGCCCCGGCCCAGGGTGCCCCAGAAGCCCCGGGGCAGGCAGAGCTCGCCCCGCGACGGGGTCGCGGGGCCGTGCCCGCCGCACCAGCGGCTTTCTACCTTCCCCGTCAGGGGCACCAGGTTTGCCACATTGCACTGTGGGAGCCAGGCCGCCCGGATGTGGGTGCTCCTGGCAGCGGGACAAGGAGGCAGGGCCTGTGCTGACATCTCCAGGGCAACGGCAGCCCAGCTGTCTGCCTTCTCGGGGCTCCTTGGCACCGGCCTGGCGGGCAGGGGCTGGGGCCCAGCGGGCAGGGGCGGAGCTGGAGAGACCACAGCCAGGAGGCCCCCGGGGTTGGGGTCCCTGGGCCTCAGCCTCACGCGTGAGATGGGGAGAAGGAGGTGGTGTCTCCCAGGTTGCTCCGGCCGGCGCCGCGGGCCGTGGGTGCTGGCCACCGGCTCCCAGTGCCCTGGGCCTCTGACCTCCCCGCTTGTCTCCGGGCACCTGCTGGGTGCAGGGGTGAGGGCCGCGCTGGAAGGGCAGGAGCCCGAGACGCCCGCAGGGACTCACCGCACTCCCGGCACAGAGAAAGCCACAGCTGGTCCCCACAGGAGGCGGCCACAGACCTGTGCTGTCCCCAGGGACTTGGCCTGGCCTGGATCTAGCTCCTCTCAGCCGTGGGGAGGACACTCGGATGGACGCTCCCAGGGCACTGCCCACGGCGACCCACCGCGCAGGCCTCCACCTCCACCTCTGGGGGCGGCTGGGGGGGCAGATCCGGCACGCGTGGCCGGCAGTGGGGGCCGGGCGAGTCCCCGGAGAGACACCAGACAGGAAGCAGGAGCTCCATGTGCCGGCCACAGGCCCCACCCGGACCTCTGCAGCCACATGGGGAGGGCAGTGGGGGGCCCCCCGACCCCCCGGGCGCCCAGAGGTTTCAGCTGGATTCTCCGGAAGTCGCCCACGTGCCCAGGTGCCCCTTGGAGGAGAAGCCGAGGCAGGGGTCCCCTGGCCGCAGGCGGGGCAGAGCTCAGTCACCCCGCCCCGGCCTGCAGTACGCTCAGCAGAGGGAAGGACAGGGACAGGAGAGGCCGCCAGCCCCGTGCCCTGCTCGGCTCCCGCTGCACATCCTGCGTGGGCTCAGGCTGGGCCGGCGTCCCACAGGACACGGGTTCAAATCCCGGCTGCTCCTGCTCACGCACCTGGGAAAGCAGCAGCTGTCAGCTCAGCGACCGGGGCCCCTGCCACCCACAAAGGAGACCCGGATGGAGCCCCAGGCTCCTGGCTGCCGCCTGCCAGCCCTGACCGTTGTGCCCATCTGGGGAGTGAACCAGCGGATGGAAGACCTCTCTCTCTCACTCTGCCTTTCAAATAAACAAATCAGAAAGAGAGAGAGAGAGAGAGAGAGAGAGAGAGAGAGAGAGAGAAGGAAGAAACCTCAGTCCCCCTCACCTGGCAGGTGACCCCCAGGCCTCTGAGCGCTGCGACCTCCCTGGCCACTCCCTGGTCACCGCTGTGTCTAAGACTCCGCCCCTGAGGCTCCTGGCCCCTCCCCCTCTGAGCCCCCGCCCTGCTGCCCCTGCGCCCCCAGCCTGCCTGAGTGCTGACCTGGGCTGGGGTCCGGTGGTCCAGCGTGGCTCCTGTGGCCCTGCCACGGGCAGGGCTGCGGCCCTCCCGCCTCCCCCTCCAGAGCCCCTCCTGACGTCACCCATGCGCCTCCCCACCCCCACTCAGTGGCTGCCTGAGCCCCTCCTGCTCTCCAGCCAGGGGCACAGACCCCGACGGCCCGGCTCACCCCCTCCGCACCTGCTGCTCCGTCTGCCTGAGCCGTCCTCACTGTCTCTGCCCAGGGCCACGTCCCCGGGGCCCCCGTGGCCACTGTGCCCCCCACCACGCCCAGCCCCTCGGTCCCCATCTGAGTCCAGTCCCCCATGACGGCGTCGGCCCCAGTGGGGCTGTCGTCCCCTCACCACTGCCAATGGCCAGGGGCAGTGCTGGACTCTGGCCGCCCTCAGCAACCGAGAAACATCCGAGCACAGGGTCTGTGGGGGCCTTCGAAGAATGGAGGGGACCTGGACCGCGGGGGTCAGGGGCCAGGCTGGTGGGGGTATGGGCAACAGGGGTGCCATGGGGGAGCCCCAGTCTGTCGAGCTCAGGGTGGGGGTGGCTATGCTGAGACCCCCGGCGCAAGGGGAGACGTGAGCCCATCTCCAGCCTGGAGCCGGCACCCCCCTCCCATGCACATCCCTGCCCTCCCCCCACGGGGCTCCCAGGCGCAGCTCCCCGAGACCAGAGCCGGTGGGACTGGACCCCTCCAGGCCCCTCGTGCCCCCCCAGAAGCCTGCCCCACCCCCACCCGCACCCCCGGGCTGGGCTCCTGCCTCCTGGAAGGCGCTGTGGCTTATTGATGAAGCGCAGCCTATCGATCGGGTAAGAGCTCCTGCCCGGCTTCGGCTTCCGGGGCAGACACCGCGCTCGCGGGCGGCCTGCCGGGACCAGGCGCGAGGCTTTTTCCTCCACGCCGTAAATCTCCATCTGGGCGTCTCCGGCCGTGTAAGGCCGTGGCCGGCTGAGCTGAGAGAACCCCGCCCACACCCCCAGCCCCCGCCCTCTCCCCACTTCGCCCTCGCTCTGCAGGGGGGACCCCCTCAGAGAGCACCCCACCCCCGACCCCTGCGCTGCAGCCCCCCAGGCCACACCCTGGACTTTGTGTGCCCCTCCCCTGGGCACCGTCCACTCCCAGCCTGGGGGCAGCCCTCTCTGGGCTCTGTGCCAAGGACGCCTCTCCCCAGCCTGTGTCCACCCCCCATGGGGGGGTCCCTGCATCCCCCCTGGGGCCAGATCCACAGCCCCGGGACCACCCCAGCCACTGTCCTGCCTATCCAGGCCAAAGCATACTGCAAGTGCCCATTGTACAACCAGAGAAACCGAGGCCGGAGCCCTGAGCCCGGGACCCCTCCGATGCCCCTCAAGGCAGTCTGGCAGGGTATGCTCTGAGCAGGGGTGTGGGCGGCACCAGGACCGACAGGCCAGAGAGACACTGGGATCCACTCCAAGGACCCATGGGCTGGGGGACGGAAGAGGGGGTCTCCAAGGGCCCCACAACCTGCAGGTGCAGAGACACGGCCAGAGGGCGGCCGGCCAGGCCCCACGCTCCCCACTTGGCCTCCTTGACCCCAAAGGAGCATCGGTAGTGGCTCAAGCTCCAGGCCTCTGTGCCCTCGCCCTGGGCTGAGGGTGGCCCTCACAATGCCTCCACCCCCAAGCAGCTCCGGGGGGCTCTGCAGTTCCTGGGGTGCCAGGGCCGCCCCTCAGCCCTAAGCCTCCCCGACTCCCACGGTCAGGACAGGCCCTGGCAGCCCCAGCCCCGTGCCCTGCTCAGCCCCGGGGGTGGAGGTCTCTGCTGGGTGGGAAGTGGCTGCCCCGGGCGGGAGGCAGCGTCTCGAGCCCCAGTCCAGTCACTGAGAAGTCATGTGTCCCCAGCAGTGAGCGGGTGGCCCTGTGTGGCCGGACCCTGCCGGGGAATACGACGCAGCCCAGAAAAGGAGCTGGGTGCTGATCCAGGCCGCAGCACGAAGCAGCCACGAAGACAGTGCAAGAGGCGGGGCCGCCGGGCGCCCGGAACGCGGGGTGCGACTGTGCCCACGGATGTCCCAGGAGCAGCAGGAGCCCGGGGCAGGAGCCCAGGGACAGGGAGGGACTGCATCTAATGGGCCCAGGGTCTCCTCCTGGGGCAACGAGAATGTTCCAGAAGTAGAGGTGCCGGCAGCGCCACTGACTCGTGCACTCTGCAGATACGTCACGTGAACGCCACCTCAATTTTGTTAGGATATTTATTTATTTATTTATTTGACAGGTAGAGTTACAGACAGAGGGAGAGGCAGAGAAAGAGAGAGAGAGGTCTTCCATCTGCTGGTTCACTCCCCAATTGGCCGCAACGGCCGGAGCTGTGGTGATCCAAAGCCAGGAGCCAGGAGCTTCTTCCGGGTCTCCCATATGGGTGCAGGGGTCCAAGAACGTGGGCCATCTTCTACTGCTTTCCCAGCCCACAGCAGAGAGCTGGATCGGAAGAGGAGCAGCTGGGACTTGAACCAGCGCCCATATGGGATGCTGGCACTGCAGGCCCCACCCCCACAGTGCCGGCCCCACCACCTCAGTTTTTAAAATGGCCTCAAAGCCACTGAGGAGCCGGACCCGCCCACGTGTCCCTCGTTCCCCCTGCCCACAGTGTCCAGGGGAACGAGCAGCAGGTGGAATCAGCCCAGGTGACGCTCCGAGTGAACGCAGCCAGCACACGCTCACCGCAGCTGGGATCGGTCGGAGAAGCACAGGGCCGCCGTGGTTTCCGTGGATTCGTGAGTGGCCGCCGGGCGGGGCGTGCAGCCCCCTGCTGGGCTCTCGACCGTGCCCCCATCGGGTCTGAGTCTCGGCCGGGCTCCGTCCCGCGGCTCCTAACGCGTCTGTCGCTCCTCTGTCCTCGGAGGGCTCTGAAATCTGACCTCACTGCCTCCAGGACTCCGGAGCCAGCTCGGCTGCCCAGTGAGGTCCAGTGGGCACGGGCTGGGGGGAGCTGCAGGCCCCCCCCACGCTGGACGCTCCTGGGAGGCCCCTCCCTCTGCCGGCCACCTCGGCCTGGCTCAGGCTATCCACGGCCCTCCGGTGGGCTCGGCGGAGCCCGAGTCGCCACACACTGCAGGCAGGGGCGTACGGGGCTGGAACCCGGCCCTGAGGGACCTGGGTGTGGGTGCAGCCCCTCCCTGGCCGCCCACTCCCCAATGCAAGGGGGCACCCGCATCGTCAGGGGTCCTGTGCACATAAGAGCTGATGGTGGGGCCACAAGGGTGGGATACTGAGGCTGGGTGACCGACGGGGGACGGGACACTGGGGCTGGGTGACTGGTGAGGGGGACGGGACACTGCGGCCGGGTGACCGATTGGGGGGACGGGACACTGGGGCCGGGTGACCCATCGGGGGACGGGACACTGGGGCCGGGTGACCCATCGGGGGACGGGACACTGGGGCCGGGTGACCCATCGGGGGACGGGACACTGGGGCCGGGTGACTGGTGAGGGGGACGGGACACTGGGGCTGGGTGACCGATTGGGGGGACGGGACACTGGGGCCGGGTGACCCACTGGGGGACAGGACACTGGGGCCGGGTGACCCATCGGGGGCCGGGACACTGGCGCCGGGTGACTGGTGAGAGTGTCCGGGCGGGGGAGTGGGGATCCAACAGCGCTTGGGCAGAATCTGCGGGGGGTGGGGACAGGGTCATGCAGGACAGGACACAAGGCCAGGCTGGAGTGTGGGGGAGGGGTGGCCATGGGCACAGGTGCAGGATCTGCTTAGTAGTGACTTTCCACCCCCACCCCCCAGCTCTGCTCCACTGGCCCGAGCTTCCTGGTGGCCAGGTGTGAAGTTCAAGTCGTGGGCAGGAACCCATGGTGGCTGTGGACGCTCACCTGCCCACGCCGGCTCACCTGTGTGCGGTGGACCTGCACCTGCCCACGCCGGCTCACCTGTGTGCGGTGGACCTGCACCTGCCCACGCCGGCTCACCTGTGTGCGGTGGACCTGCACCTGCCCACGCCGGCTCACCTGTGTGTGGTGGACCTGCACCTGCCCACGCCGGCTCACCTGTGTGTGGTGGACCTGCACCTGCCCACGCCGGCTCACCTGTGTGCGGTGGACACTCACCTGCCCACGCCGGCTCACCTGTGTGCGGTGGACCTGCACCTGCCCACGCCGGCTCACCTGTGTGCGGTGGACACTCACCTGCCCACGCCGGCTCACCTGTGTGCGGTGGACCTGCACCTGCCCACGCCGGCTCACCTGTGTGTGGTGGACACTCACCTGCCCACGCCGGCTCACCTGTGTGCGGTGGACACTCACCTGCCCACGCCGGCTCACCTGTGTGTGGTGGACCTGCACCTGCCCACGCCGGCTCACCTGTGTGCGGTGGACACTCACCTGCCCACGCCGGCTCACCTGTGTGCGGTGGACCTGCACCTGCCCATGCCGGCTCACCTGTGTGTGGTGGACCTGCACCTGCTTGTGTCCAGGGTGATTTCACTGAGCAACACTGATGGTGTCCTGTGTAGACGCTGACCACAGGTTCCGGTGTCCTGTGTAGATGCTAACTGTGTCCCGTGTCCTGTGTAGACACTGTGTCCCGTGTAGACACTGACTGTGTCCTGTATAGATACTGATCGTGGGGTCCTGCATCCGGTGTAGACACTGTGTCCTGTGTAGACGCTGATCATGGGGTCCTGTCCTGTGTCCCGTATAGACACTGACTGTATCCTGTATAGACACTGAGTCCTGTGTAGACACTGACTGTGCCCCGTGTAGATGCTGACTGTGCCCTGTGTCCTGTGTAGACATTGATCATGGGGTCCTGTGTCCCATGTAGATGCTGACTATGTGCCCTGAGTCCTGGGTAGACACTGACTGTGGCCTCCGGTGTCCCGTGTAGACGCTGACCACAATGTTACCCAGGCATTCACCACCCCCCCGCACAACTGTTTTAAAGACCGGCGAGTCAGCACCCAGCTCCCCGGGGCCCTGGGACCCTGGCGTTCTGAGTGCCTCGATGCCTCAGTCTCCCCATCCATGGAATGGGCGCGATTCCACTCTGGGTTCCCGCAGACCCCGCCCGTCCGTCCAGGCCCCTGCAGAGCCCGCAGCCCCCATGGCGCCCCCCTCCCGGGGCGAGGGCGGCTTTGTGTGCAGGGAGGCGGCGGCGGCCTGGGCCTCGGGCGGGCGGGCGGAGGAAGGGTTTATAATGATGATTAGGCCGGGAATTGGCGGAGATTTACAGCGCGGGCCGGGAATGGCGGGAGAGGGGCCGGGGCCGGGAGCGGCCTAATGGATCCGTCAGCGGCGCGGGTGCTCAGCGGGCCGAGGCGGGTCACCCGGCTTTCGGCTGGCAGCACAAAGCACTTCAATTTCGTTAGGAAATGTATCAATTTAACTGACTTGAGCGGCACACTGAAAAACCTAATGAATCTGGACTCAATTTTCCGCCACACTGCTTCTGAGAACTGTCGGAGACAATGTCGGCGGTCGGAGGTGGCGGGGTGGCCCCGGGAGGCGGCCGCCGCGCCCGGCCCTGCCCGGCCCTGCCCGCCCGCCAGGGTTAGTGGAGAGCGACGGCCCTGTCTCGGCAGCCGGTGACAGCCCAGCCCGCGCCCGGCCCTAACAATGATGTCATTATAGGTAAATTGGCCTCCATTTCAGCGGGATGATAGTGCTAATTGAGTGAGAAAATATAATACAGGGAGCTGTTGTCTGCCGCGGGGAGGAGGGGCCTGGCTAAATGGCCCTCCATTGTGGGCGCCAGGCGGGCAGATGCTGCCTCTGCTGATAACGGCCCTGACACGGCCCTGACACGGCGCGCAGCTCCTGCCCACGCCGCCCGCGCAGGCGGCAGATGGCTCCGCCGCATGGCCCGGGAGGGTCCCCGAGGCCCGGCCGCCTGGTAAACAGGACCGGGCCTCCGGGGGACGGCTCCCCGGGGCCTTCCGCAGCGCCTGGGGCTCGGGCGCCCGAGGCCAGATCCGGGGTTGTGGGAGAGGCCCCCCTGCTGAACCGCCCCAGAAAACAGCAGGGGAGGGGGGTCCCTCCCATCCCACCCTGCCCCGCTGGGTTGGGACGAACTGGGGCGGAGTCAGGAGGGCGGGGTTCCAAGGGGATGCTCATGGAGGGCCAGAGCTCCCGCTGGGCACCCACGGCCAGGCTGGGGCCGCGGGGGCACTCGGCCCCTTGGAAGGCAGGCCGGGAACCCTGCCCCAGGTCAGGGTCTGCGGGGCTCAGAGCCGGCGCCCATGCCGCCTCGGCCTGCGGAACTTTCTAGAAGTGACAACCCCCTCCCGATGATGGCCCTGACGTCCCTGGCCGCTGACCACAGCTGTGGCTGCCCAGAAGGGAGGCACCCAGAGCCCCAGCCACCCCCTCGGAGAGGTTCCTTGTTGGGGCCCAGGGCTGGGTTTGCTGCCCCAGGGAGGCCGCCCACTGCTGGATGCCACTGGCAAGGGCCTCCCGGGGGCCACGCCAAACCCGAGCCCTCGGGGGCAGCAGGAAGCGGGCCCCAAGCAGAGGCCCTGAAGCATCCACGCCTCGGGACAGCAAGGGACAGGCTGAGTGACCACCACGTGTTAGTGAGTGCCCACTGCCCACCCCGCAGGCCCGGGGTTGAATCTTCGGGATCTTTCTCAGTGGGGGTCTTTCCCCAGGGAAGGGGCGCGGGGTCCTCTCACAGCCGGGAGCTGTGGGCAGGGCTGGGCTCGTCCCTGCAGGCCACACGCCGACCACACCACGGTGTGAGATGGGACCCGCCCCACTCCCCCTGCCCTCGCCCCCGGCCCCGCCGGGGCCCCTCAGGCCAGGGGTTGGACGTCTCTGAACACTGGCTCTCCAAAGACCACTGAGAAAAGCAATTTCCGGTCATCCAGGAGAGGGCCCACCCGGCCTGGTCTCAGCCCTGGGCAGGCGCAGGGGCCTGTGGTCATGGCTTCGAGGGTGCACCTGGGAGGACCGGCCAGGGCCTGGGCTGCAGCTGCCAGCAACCAGGAGAGGCCTTTGGGGCCGGCACTGGCAGCGTCCGAGGAAGGGGCACCTGGCCCCAGGGGAGGCCCACAGCACGGGGAGTGGGGGCTCTGTGCGCACCCGGCCAGGGCTCCATCTGCGTCCTGGGTGTCCGCGGGCTCCCAGGCACCCCAGCCCCAGCACCTGACCTGTGAAATGGTCACTGAGCTCACTGACCGCTGCCCAGAGGCCACCACCTCGGCCACACCGAGTGCAGGTGGCAGGTGCTGTGGTCCGGGACAGTGGTGGGCGGCGGGATGGTGGCTGGAGTGGCCAGCGGGGACACACGGGGAAGGAGGTGACAGCACTGGCAGACCCGCGGTGGCCCGGGTCTGGGGTTGCCATGGAGGCGGCAGCCGTGTCCTGCGGCTGGGCACTGCCCTGGGGGCTGGGGTCAGGGGAGGTTTGAGTCCAGTGAGCCGGAGGCCGAATCCGGCCCCGCAAAGGACAGGCCGAGGGCCGGGGGCCGGCGGGGTCTGGGCAGGAGGGGGCCGCGGGCGCCCGTCAGGGATCATTCCGCTGACAGGTTTGTGTGCTGTTTGTTAATTCACTCAGATTCATTCATGGGAACAGCTGGCTGGGCCCCAGCAGGGCGGCCTCCCCGCCCACCTGCCGCCGACAGCCGGCTCGTCCCACGGAGGCCCTGGCTCACGGCAGCCGGGGGACACCGCACTCCTCTGAGGGTGCCGGCTGGAGGGGTGTGGTGGGCGGAGCTGTGTCCCGGGAGCAGCAAGGGAAGAGGCCTGGGCGCTGGACTGCGTGGACCTGTCCCCTTCCGGGGCCTGCACGCTGGCGGCCTCCGGACACCTGTGCCCCCGAATGCTGACCGGGTAGGAGGAAGTTGGGGCGGGAGGGGGGGCCCCCAGGGGGAGGAGTCCCTGGTGCCTCCCAGGAGCCGGCCTGGCCCCAGCTCCTGGTGTGCAGGGGCGGCCACGAGTGGGGCACAGCCCAGCCGTGGTGGGTCTGGGGTCGGGGGGTGCTGAGGTCGCCCGCCGAGCGCCGGCTAATAGAAGAGCCGGTCGCTCCCCTCCTGGTCTCCACAGCTTTGTTATTTAACGTCAGGTTAAGGGAAGGAAAAAGCCCGTGGCCGGGTATGGCCAGGCGGACGGGAAAAGTTAGAGATATTTATTTGACAGGGTCAAGGTTGGGGGCTTCCTCCTCTCTCTCCCCAGGCCCCTTAGGTGTTAGGCTGAGAGACATTTAATCGCGGGAGTAGCGGTTTCATATCTATAACAAAAATCAAATAATGCAAGATGATTTACTCCCCCTAGCAACCACGGAGCTCACCCTTAGCAACCAGGCTAGCCTCGGGCTGCGGTGTAATCAGGTTGAAAATATTTCAATTATTGTGTTGATTTTAGTGGATTTGAGAAGCGCTGTGTGGAGAGCCGGGCACATTCTCCCCGCGACCTGGAGAGGAAGATATTGATTTAAACAGGTGTCAGGGAGGGAAAGTGGAGTAAATTTAAATGCGGAGGGAGAGCCGCTCGCCGCGCCGGGCGGGAGGGGTGACATTCTGCGCGCGTCGCCTTGAACGAAAGTGACTCGCCCGAACTGGAAATTTCACCTTGAAAACCGTGCCCGGCCACGCAGTCGGGGCAGCCCCACCCCCATCGAGGTCCCTGGGGCCCAGGGGCCGGCCACCCTCCGCCTCCCAGCCCCCAGCCCCGTGAGGAAATGGGCGGTGCTTCCTGTGGCCCCCGGGCACTGTCCCGGGCTCCTCGCCCTGCCCGACCCCTCCAGGCTGCTCCCCTGGCACCTGCCTCCTGGCTGCAGGCACACGCCAACGGCAGTGCCATCTCTGCCCGCTCGGCAAGAGTTAGGGGGCAGGGGTCCAGCTCCCTCCCTGTCAACTCCCCACCCCACCCAACACCTGTGGGAAGCAGCCAGGTGACAGCAGGGTGGGCGTGGCCACTGAGCCTCCGCCCCCTCAATCTTATTCTCTGGAGACACAGGGTGACCTGGTCACACGGCCCGCCAAAGGCTGCACCCAGGGGACCCAGCAGGGGATGCCATCCCCGGGACCTGCTCTGCTCAGCTGGGCTGCCGGGGGCCCACAGGTCCCTGCCATAGCCCCCATCACTGCCAACCCAGGGCACAACACAGACCCTGCCCTCGGCCAAGGCTCCCCAGCTGGGGTGGCTCCGCTTCCTCCCCGTTCCCCCCCAGGGCGGGGCAGGTGGGGTGGGAGGGGCCTCCTTGACTAGGTGGACGAGTGGTCATCACCCCTGCTGGGCACCCTCTGGCTGGTCCCTGGCCACATCCAGGCTCTGGCTCTGGCTGGACACTAACGCCCCTCCCCTGTGTCCCCTGCGTCTGCTGGGGACACTTTTGAGCAGTGTCCCTTGTAAAGTGACAGCAGCTGAGGCCAGGGATCCAGGGGTGGCCAGGTGGGTGTCAGGTGGGGCCTGGTGGGGCCAGGTGTGGTCTGGTGGGGCCAGGTGGGCACCGTTGACCTCAGTCCCGAGGCTGACACCAGGCCCTGCACGCCTCCGGCCTGGTACAGGAGGAGGAAGCACATCCCAGGCCCACGCCCGGCTGCTGAGGGGCGGCCGCCATCGAGGAAGGGAGGCCCTACCTCCTGCCCCTCCCTGAGCGGGCGCTGACCGAGGTGGCTAACTCAATGGCTGCCCTGCAGAGTTGGACACGCTGCAAGGGCTGCTGGGAGGGGGCACACATGGGCGGGGGAGGGGGAGGCTTCTGTGGAGGTCCAGGGCAGCCGTGCAGGGAGGGGCAGGGGACCAGGGACAGGGGAGGAGCCACAGGGTTCCCTGTGGGGTCTGGTGTCCAGATCGGGTTCCGGGGCGGGGGTCTCTGGGTGCCGCAGGAGGTGGACAGGCGGTGGGGGCACCCCGGTGAGAGACAGACACCAGCCAGGGCTCCCAGGATGCCAGGGGGGCCGTGGGGTATCGAGGGAGCCAGGGCTGGGGGTGCGGGAAGAAGTAGGGGGCCCAGAGCCCTGAGGCAGGAGCTAGCCGGGGGGCAGTGATGGCCAGTCCTGTCCGTACACGGGGTTCAGCAAAGGAAAGGACGCCAGGTCCAAGCCGGGGCTCTTGGGGGGACACCGTGCTTCCCTGCCACACCCACTGCGGTGAGCAGGGCGTGGTTGTCATGGCGATGGGCAGGGCTCTGCACCAGATGAGCCAAGCAGCTGTGGAGACAGCGCCGGCCCCGCCCAGGGACCTGCAGGTGCAGGGGCCCTTTGCAGAAGGGAGCGCCCAGGCTGGGGCAGAGACGCAGCCTGGACAGGGCCTGCGTGACGTGGAGCAGCCCCCTGAGTGTCGGGACCCACCTACCATGGTGTCCGCAGGGGGCTCAGGGGCCCAGGACCCTAGACCACTCCCTGAGAAATGCCCGCAGCAGGCCTCCCTGACCGGAGCCAGGGGACAGACCACAAAGACCAGGAGATTCACCCTCAGCCGGAGCCTGGCCCAGGCCTGGCTCCACCTCCCAGCGCCTGGGACGCTCGTGTGTGTGGTGCCCCTGGGGAAGCCCCCGGCCGCTTCCCAGCACCCCTGGAAGGAGACTCGGAGCCCCATACACCTGCCCGCCACCCCCCACAGCCGCCCTGGCCTCCTTGCTGGGCTGACCTCGCTAGGTCCAGCCCTGGGGACCTCGCTGCCTGGCAGTCGCCTCCCCAGACACTGCACAGCGTCTCCTTGTAATTCAGAGCTACCGCTGGTTCACTCCCCGAATGGCCACGTAGCTGGGTCTGGGCCAGGACGAAGCCGGGAGCCAGGAGCTCTCCAACCTGGTCTCCCGCCAGGGTGCAGGGGCCCAGGCGCTGGGCCATCGTCCACTGCAGGGATCCAGGAATCTGGATCGGAAGTGGAGCTGCCGAGACTCCAACCCGTGCTCACGTGCGTTGTGGCCGGTGGTGGTGGTGGCTCAGCCTGCTGTGCCACAATGCCTGGCAGGGTGGCCCACGGAGCGGGGTGAGGCCCCTGTGCCCCTCCACGGGCACGCACACAGCCGCGCTGGCATCTTCCTTCACCAGCCAGGGGACCGTGGGCCTGAGCAGCAGGGTGGGCTGTGGGGCCCAGAGTGGGGCCTGGCTCCACCCTGCTCCTGGGACGGTGACCCTGCACCTGGAAGGCCCAGCCAAGGCCTCAGACGGTTCCAGGCCCACCGCTCCACAGAGCTCTCCGGACCTGGAGCACCAGGCGCAGCCCAGGCGGCAGGGCGCAGGACCCTGGCTGCGCCGCAGGCTCCCGGTGGGGCTGCAGGAGGCCCGGCCTACATGAGCTGGGCGGTGCCTGCGGCGAGCATAGCCACTGAGACACCGGCCCCGAGGATCCCCGCAAGTTGTCGCTTGTCAGGGGTGAGGGAGCCCAGCCCTCCACAGCCACAGCCCTGGCAGCCCTGGAGCTGGGCCCCCCCACCCCACGGGTGGGCACACGAGCGGGGCCCCAGCCCCTGCCCTGGATGGACAGCCAAGCCCAGGGACAGCCCAGGGACCCCGTGTGCTGCTGCTGCCTCCTCCCTCCCAGGTGCATACACTGGGACAACGTCTACGGTGCCAGGACGGGGCACGCTGAAGGGGGCTTCCGCAGAGGGCCCCCACCTCTGCCGGCGTAGGAAGGGGGTTGAGGGTGCAGAGGCAGTGGGGGGCCCTCCGGCCCTTGCAGGAGGCAGTGGGGAGTGGCGCACTGAGCCCCGTGGATGGAGGTGAGCCTAGCAAATACCTGGGAGCCTGCAGGCTGGGCCCCTCCCTGTGCCGCACCTGAGCGTCACTGTGGCCGCGGATCCCGGCTCGCGGTAGCAGAGGCTCTGTCCTTGCTGAACAGATCTGCGGTGGACGCCGGCGGTGCGGGGGCGCGTCAGGGGCGGCGCTGTGGCGTAGTGAGTTAAGCCGCTGCCTGTGATGCCGGCATCCCACTGGGTGCCTGTTCAAGTCCCGGCTGCTGCACTTCCACTTCGGCTCCCTGCTAATGCGCCCGGGAAATCAGCAGAGGACGGCCCAGCCGGGGAGACCTGGGAGAATCTCTAAAAAAGCAGCAAGACTTCTCAGTGGAGACACAGTGGGCGACATCCCGGGGCGCGAGCTTGGCCAGCTGCCACCTGCGCCGTGCTTGTTTCTAGACAGTGTGAGGTAGACAGGAAAGAACAGCCCGCAGCCGGCCTTCACCTGGCTCCCGGCACTGTTCTGTATGGGCGGCTGTCGGGAGAGCTTGGGTGCAGGTCCAGTCTCCACGGCCTCAGGCAGCTGTGCCGGGTCAGCTGAGTGGACTGGGGCAACCGCAGGGTCCCAGAGGCAGCCCCACCTTTGGGCCAGGGCAGGCCTGGCCGCTCCTAGCCAGGGGCCTCCTGGGGCCGCCGCTGATTTGTGATTTCCAGGAGGCCTGTCCTCCGTGGGAGGGGATGGGGACTCATGGCTCGGTGCTGGCCGTCTCCCAGCTCCAGTGCACGGGGCGGGAGGGTCGCTTTCCTGTGGACACATCCAGCCGCCCCCGGCCCCAGCATGTGCACCTGTGCTGGCGTCCTGCCCCGAGGCCAGACACCCATTTAACTGGGGGAAGAAACTGTGCTCTTTGTAATTTAGCAAAATGGTGGGGGCGGGGGCGGGGGAGGGAGAGCGGCAGGAAGCTTCTCCAATTAGGGGGCGGAATCCCTCCCAACCTCTGAGGTCCCAGAATAAACCGTGCATCGCGGCGCCGCGACAAGGCAGGAGGCTGCCAGCCCCAGATGAAGAGGAAAAGCCCCGTCCGGGAAAGCCCCTGGAAATCGCTGTCCAGGTGTTGTAGGGCGGAGGGGGACGGCGAGGGCCATCGTCGGAGGCCGCGGGGGCCAGTGCCAGTCTCGCTGGAGGCCGCCCTAGGTGCCAGGCTTCGGGGCACAGCACCCCTGCCGTCTCCGGGAACGCGCCTGCCCTGCCCAGCCTGAGAGGTGACCAGGGTCGGGCTGGACCCACCGGCCCACTCCTGCCAGCCCGAGAGACCCTGCACATCCGGCCTCTCCCTGGGCCTTGGTTTCCCAGGTGCAGGTGGGTGAACTTGGGGGTCCTAGTGGCAGATTTGCTTCCACAGGGACAGGTAGAGGGGACGGAAGGACAGCGAGGAGGGGCCACAGCCTGGACTCTGGGGTGGGGGCACCTGCTGGAAGTGGGCGGCAGGGCCGGCCTTCTGGGAGGGGAAGCGGCTGGTGGGGCCACAGAGGAGTTCCCTCGGGCACCCACCTCCTCCTGTGCTGTGTCCACAGCCTGGCAGAGCCTAAGGGCCCCCACACGCCCTGGCTCCTACCCAGCTGGCCTGTACTGCACCCACAGTCTCCCCAGCACCCTGGCACCTGGCTGGGTCCACTCTGCACCTGGAGAGACAGCCGTGAGGGGAACACGTAAGGTCCCGAGATGCTGGGACCTTGAGGGCCGCCTCTGGACGCCTGGCTGGCAGGAGCTCATAAGAGACACCGGGGGCCCTGTTCCAGGCCGGCTCTCCCTCCGGAGTGGGACGGGCAGAACCGCCCTGCAGTCCCACTGGGAGCATGGCCTTGGCCCCCAGGAGCCGACGGTGGTCCTGCTGCAGGGACCCGGGCCTCTGAGGTCCCTCATGGCTCCCCTGTGGCTCGAAGAGGCAGGCGAGGGGGGCACCAGCCGCTCCCGGCCCCCACCCCAGTGGCAGGGCAGCCTCCCAGGAACCTGAGGAGGGGCTTCTGGGTAAACAGTGGCACCTCCCGGCCGCCCCCAGGCCCTGTGGGGAGACCCCCAGGTGTTAGAGCCAGCTTGAGCCCAGCCAGGCCCCTGGGGGGCCACACAGGTCAGGGCAAGGCGGTCAGCAGGCCCCGTGGTTCTGGAAGGTTCTGGAAGGCTCTGGAAGGCTCCTCACCGGGCGGGGGCGGGGAGGCGGCAGCCTGGTGTTGTCTCCGGAAGTCTGACTTGTAATTAAGAGTAAACTTTGTAGCAATGTCTCGCTTTGCTGTTACCTCACTCCGCCTCCCGGATGATAAATTGTTAATGAGCACCTGTTACAATGCTAATGAAAGTGGGAGCTGTATGTAAATAAAGAAAATTTAATAACTCAACAAGGTGGATTAAAACGCCGGCGACCTCCTCCCCGGCAGCTGATCCGGGCCGAGCTCCGAGGAGGCCCCGGCGCAGCCGGCGCAGCCGCCGAGGCGCTCACCTCGGCACTCTTTCCAAAATATAATTAATATTTTAAAAATTTATAAAACTGAAATCAGAGGTCTTGATTGTAACAAACAAAATATCTATCTTTAATCTGCTACCCAAGGGCCACCGGTGCCCACGTCCCCCCCCCCCTCCTCCCGCACCTCCCCGCCCCCACCCGCTGGCTCCTCGCTCAGAAAACAAACCGGGATGCGACCCAGCGGGAGCCACACACACAGCGGTGGGCACGATGCTGGCCGTGCCTGCTCCGGGCCGGCCTGAGCCCCAGCTCCCAGGGGGCTCACTGGCCCGACAATAGCAGCATGGGTGTGACAGAGGTCTGCCTGCCGTGTCCCTGCCACTCCTGCCCCCGCTCATGGCTCCAAGACCTGGCTAAGAGGCTGGTCTCCCAACCTCCCCATTTCATAGACAGGATCACTGAGACCCAGAGGGGGCCTTGCACGGCTCCAATTCCCGCAACCCCGGGGGCTGCACCTGGCTCACACCACCTTCCTGGGCCCTGCCTTCCCCCTCGGAAGGTGGAACTAAGAGCGGCACCTGCGACACAGTCTGCTGGGTGGGTCACCACCCTCAGCTCTGAGGGAGGTGGGGGTGGGGGAGGGGCCTCCACGGAGATGCTGGCCACAGGAGAGACACAGGCTCGGACTTGCCTGCCCTGTGGGACAGCACTGGGTAGGCAGGGTGTTGGACCCAGGCCCTGCCCCCAGCTGCCCCTCCCCATCTCACGGGCCTTGACCCTGGTGGAGCTGGACGCCATGGGCAGGGTGGGCCGCCCGAGGCAGCCACTGGCCACGGCACCGGCCACACAGCAAAGGACACCTCTCCCGTCAGCGGCCCGAGTGGAGGGACAGGGAGCTGTGTCACACCACAGGTCTGCCTTCCGTCCCGCTGGGACCCCTCCCGCTGGCCAGGACAGAGGACAAAGCAGAGGCTCTGCCCTTGCGCACCAGCGGGCTCCGGCTCAGGGGGTCGGCTCTGCTGGGCACTGGAAACACGGAGGAGGATCGGGTCCACGCAGAGGGAAAGCCACAGTGAGTCCAGGGCTGGGAGCTGTGGGGAGGCCAGTGCCAGCGGCCAGGGTGCGGAGGAGACTGGAAGGAAGTGAGGCAGCCATCCTGGCCACCCCTGGGGCAGAAGGTTCCGGAAGGGACACACAGGCCCACGGTGCTGCCGCTGTCTGAGGCGGGGAGGCGGTGCGGGCAGAGGCAGGGCCAGCCTCGGGCAGGGCTGCGTGGCCTCTGGGGTCCACCTGCACCCTCCCTCCCTGGGAGGACCCCTTTGCCCGCACGCGCTCCGAGGCCAGAGGCTTTGGCCCCCCGCCCGGCTGTCTCCGAGCTGCCGCCAGTCCAGAGCACGCCGTGCCCCGTGTGTACGGTCATTTTTCATCACTTGACCTCACTTTTAATTAGAGACTAAATTATTCATACCGCTTGATGGGAGACGAGGTGCTTGGGAGGTGCCTGGGCCCTGGGCGGGCTCTGCTGGGCTGGAGCCCCACCCCCTCTCCCGATCAGACCTCTGCGGCCGGGGCAGGGGATGGGGAGTGGTAGACAATTCCCCCACTGCAGCCAGCACCAGGACAGACGGTGGCAGGACTGAGACCCCCCCCCATCACACCCATGGCCCTGGGGCCCCCTGTGGGGGCTTCACCCCTCCTCTCTAGCCCTGTGCCCCGGCCCCCAAGCACCCCTTCCTCCCCATGCAGGACAGCACTGGGGCCCCGCAGCAGCCCCCTCCCCAACACAGGACTCAGTTTCCCTGTCTGTGGTGGGGATGCTGATGCCCGGTGCAGGAGACCACGGTGGGGACACTGTCCTGGGGTCCCTTGCAGCCTGATGTCCACCACCCAGAGCCTCGCCTGCCTCTGTGTGTGTGGGGGTGGGGTGATGCCACCGTGTGCCCCACAACACCGTTCTGAAGATCCTGGGCAATCCAACTGTGATGCATCAGTACCCTGGGGCCTGAGCTCTCTGCGGGGAAGGGAGGACCTGACCTGGAGTGTTGGCCAAGTCCTGGGACGCACCTACTCCCATAGTGGCCAACGGGAGCCCAGAGCCAGGAGCCGCTGGGAGCTGCCTCCAGCTTCCCAGCCGCCATCCCTCCCCGAAGTGTGGGACGGGGTTATCACCTGACCCCTGCCTGGGTCTCGCCTGGGAAGGACCTGTGGGCCCCCCTTGGGGGTCTCAGGCAGACAGGGCCCCCAGCAGCCTGGCTGAGAGGCAGGGGTGGCAGGACAGGGCTGGGTGGGGGAAGTGGGTGGGGGAGGGGCCCGTTTGCTACTTCAGATGATGCTGGGGACAAGGGGCTGGTCTCAGCCCCCAGGCCCCGGGCAGGGACCACCTAGGCTGTGCCCCACCCCCAGCCCCTTCCAGCTCTGGCCTGCCCTCCCAAGGAAGCACCTGCAGGGCCCCCACATCTGCCACTGCCCAGCTGGGTGTCCCCAGCCAAGTGTCTGATTCTGCTTCCTCCCGTGTAAAGTGGAGACCCTCTCTCAGTCTCCCGGAGGGCAGGGGACAGGAGGCTCTGAGGTGGGGCTGACCCGTGGGCAGGGGGCTCCTGCTACAGCTTCCCTGCCATGAAGGCCGCGCCCGTGTGCAGGTCCCAGGCCCCCGCTGGAGCCACGGAGGTGGGAGAGAGGAGCCCCTGCAGCCCCATGTGGACAGACGCCTTTGTCCTCGGTCACCGGCCACTGGGAAGGTGGCCCGGCAGGGTTCCCAGGCGGCCCCCTGCAGGTGGGACGAGGAGTAAACCAATCGCCGAGTCCCTGAGATAGCCCTCGAGGGGGTGTGGGCTGGACCTGCTGTGGAGTAGAGAACCTGGTCACGCAGGGGCCCGAGGGAAGTCACCCTGTGACAAGACTGCTCTGAGGTGCCGTCCCCGTGGTGTCGTGGCCCTAAACCACAGATGATCTGCCGTAAAAGGGCCTCATGCCTGTGCCGTGACTCCCGTGGGGCGACCCCGGCAGACCTCAGCAGGCGGAGGGTGGGGCAGGTACCGGGCAGGAATGGCTGGGGGAGCAGGTGCACCAGGGCGGGGCGGCCTGGGATGGGCGGGGTGGGGGCTGGGCATCTCCTGGAACAGCGGCACAGCAGGCCTGGTGCAGAGCAGGCCACGGGCAAGGCACAGACAGCGTGGCAGACCCACGGCCTCCACGGGGGCGCTCCAAGGGTCCACGTGGCACAGCAGGCGGAGCCACTGCTGGGGAGACCCACATCACGGATCTGAAAGCCTGGGGTCCAGTCCCTGCGTCTCTTCTTCCGATCCAGCTCCCTGCTAATGTGCACCCTGGAAGGCAGCAGGGACGCCCCAAACGCGCTGGGTCCCTGTCACCATGGGGGAGGCCTGGGCTGAGTTCTGGGGCTCCTGGCTTTGTCCTGACCCTCAGCATCCCCATCTGTAAGACGGGTCCCCGGCTCACGACACCCATGGGGACCTCATGGGCCCACCTCTCCGCAGCCGACGGGAGGGATCCGGAAAGCGCCGTGGAGGCCCCAGGCCCACGATGTTCGGAGAAATCATTCCCCAAAAGGCCGAGCAAATGAGACACCTTGTGGCTCAGACAGCAGCGTGGCTTGCTTCCGTCTCCGGTTTCTCGAGGAAGAGGGTGGCTCCCGTGCTGCGCTGGGGCGCCGGGGCCCTGCTGCCGGTCCAGCACCCCGTCCCCGATGTCCTTTCCGCTGACCCCGTCCTTTAAGGCGTTATTAAACGCCTCTTTTTCAGGATTATAATTTTTACTCTTGATTATGTGATGACTATAAAATCAAATATTCATTGGATAATGATGATTAAAACACATAATCCCCCCAAAGATGTTTAGAACAATTTAGGCTACCATCAACTTAATTAAGGGAGTTAGGAGATTAGCCAGTTAAATGAAGGGGTGATTTTTGGGGAGGAACTAATTTTGTGGTGCAGAGGCCTCGGAAGCCACGGGGAGAAGGGGCTGGAGGGGGGCAGGCAGGTGCCAAGGGCGGGCTCATGGCTCCTGTGGCGATGGGAGCTGCCTGCCCACGCCTCTGTCCCCAGGCGTGGCTCACAGGGCAGCAGCCGTGTCCCCCACAAACCTCAGGAGGACAACGCAGCAACAGGTCAGAGCCCCTGCTCCCCACCCCCGCACACCTACTCCTCGCCCCGGTTCCTGCCCAGGCGGGCCGGTTGGGGCTCGGCTCCCACGGGACACAAGGCAGACCCCCTCCCTGGGGTGGGCTCGGGACAGCTCCCCCTCCCCCACTGCAGGGTCCCCTTTCTCAGCTGGGGCAAGGAACCTGCTCTCACAGGTGCCCGTGGCAGGGCTACCTTCTCTGTGGCCCAGGCCCCCCCCGGCTGTGCCCCCCCACAGGCTGTAGACCCGGATACCAAGGTGCACCTTGTCCCCTTAACCCACATTCACATCAACCAGCAGCTAAGAGCCAGGGGCTGCCGCCACCCCACACGCCGGCCCCTCCAGGGCGCAGAGGCTCGGCCACACCCAGCCCACCTGCCTGAGGAGGGCTCCGCCCCAGCCAGCTGTCCCCAGAGCACGGACTCAGCTCAGCAGACAGAGGGGGCTGGAGCCCTCCACCTGCCGCCCAGGTGAACAGGGAGGGCAGAAGCGGACCCGGTCCTCTGTCCTAGGCTGGGAAAGGTCAAAGGTCACCTTACAGTTTCCCTCCCTGAAGTCCCCTGTGAAGTCCCTGGGGCCCAGGTGAGCCGACCACAGAAAGTGCCAATCAGTGGACAATTTTTTTTTCCCTTTCCATTTACTTGAAAGCCAAAGAGACACAGATAAGAGACCCCATCACTCCCCAGACACCCACCTGCAACAGCTGAGCTGGGCCAGACCAAAGCCAGAAGCCTGGAGCTCCATCCAGGTCACCCGTGGAGGGGGCAGGGGCCCGAGCACTGGCGCCCAGGGTGTGCACAGGCAGGGAGCTGGAATCTAGGGCAGAGCTGGGACTTGAACCCAGGCACTCCTGGCTGGGAGGCAGGTGTGTTAACCACTGCACCAAATGCCCGCCCAGAGCCCCTATGGAGTCCTCTCTGTGCGACGTGTCCTGTGCTGGCGCCAATGCTGCAGGCAGCTAAAACACACCCACCCCTCACTCTGCAGGGCCCCCAGTCCCGGGCCAGCACTCTCGGGGCTGCCTGCTCACCAGGCTCCTCCCAGGGTCGCTCCCCCACCCCACCCCGGAGTCCTGATCACCTCTTGCAGGGGCAGGAATGAGGCAGCCCCAGGGCCACGCACGGACTTTATTTTACTGCAGTCTCTACCATAGCTACACCCGGTCAGGAGGCCGAGGGGGCGCAATGCAGCCCCTCACCCCTGAATCCCCACCCCAGGGGCCGACTCGACACCTTCTGAGAGGCCAGTCCCCGTGGCTGTCCTGCCGCTGTCCCCTTCTCACAGAGCCCAGACCCCAGGGACCCCACTGCTCAGCCCCTCTCCCCACCGTGGCCACGGAAGGCAGGAGCGGGAGCTCCCTGCAGGACAGGGAGGCGGCCCCCAGCCGCTGCTGTGCCACGGCTCCTGCCCACACCCCACGCTGCGCCCCACCCCGGGGGGCCTCCAGCCTCTGTACTGTCCCCTGCTCTGGGCAAGGTGACCGCTGGCTGCCCTGAAGCCCACAAGAGATCCCTCTCCCAGCCGGCTCGAATCACTGGCATCTAGCTCCCGTTCACGGCAGATGAACACAGTGTCCTGGTGACAGTGGCATTGACTTGGCAAAAAACAAACCCCAAAAACACCTGGGCCGATTGATGGAGCTCCTCACCCCCTGGGCTTACCAAACACCCCCTCCAGTCACTTTTCCTAGGGGTGCCCCTGGGCTGCCCCTTGTGGCCCTGATCTGGGGGGCATGGTCCCTCCTCAATACAGCCCCAGCTCTGAAACACAGCCCAGAGCCATCACCGGCCCCCACAGCCCCCTCGCCCCCTAGAAGCTGAGCCCCTTGTTCCAAAGACCTGCAGGCTCCTGACCACCCCAGGTGGCTTCCTCGGGCAGTCAGGGCGAGACTGCCAGCCCTCAGCCTCAGGGAGCAAGGGGCCAGGTGTGTGTGTGTGTGTGTGTGTTGGAGGGGTGGCTCCCCTTTCTTTTCCTGCCCACACAACCTCAGCACAGCTCAGAGAGGACAGGGCCAGGTCAGGGGTGGGAGGAGAGGGGCAGGAACAAAACGGCACAAAGTGGGACCAGCAGGCCCGGAGGCACAGCCAGAACCCAGCCTCTCTCCCGCCTGCACCTGGCTCAGACTGTGCAAGCCCAGGGCGCGCAGGGAGTCCGTGGGGAAGTGGGGTCTCCCCAGGGTGCTCCAGACTGGGGAGCCACCCCAGGCCAGCAGTGGGGAGGGGGGCTCCCCTCCCAGCAGAGGCCGTGTCCACCTGCTTCCTGTCCCCGGCCCCTCTCGGCCAATGCAGGCCCTGGAACAGCCGCGCCGTGCAGGCGCCCCCGGCTCCAGCACCGGGACACCTGCCGGAACCGGGCTTAGCACCCAAAACAGCGGCCGGGGTGCGGGGGAAGGAGGAGGCCCGGGCCAGGGACGCGGTGCGGGGCAGGGAGGAGGCCCCGGGGCCCTGGCGGCCTTGGAGCCCCGCGTTTGGGAAACGGAGCCCAGAGCAGAAGTTGCCGTCTGCCGTGGGCTCAGGGACCATCCTGGGGACTCCCCCTTCCGCCCGGTTTTCCTCGCTTGTTTTTCCTCCCCTTCGCCTCCTTTTCGGTTAATCACTGTGGCCGCGGTAATGAGCCGCGCGGGTTGCCAGGCAACCGCCCCCGTTACGGGCGCAGCTGCGGCGTCCGCGCCCTGACGGCTGCGCGGGGCCCGGCGGCGCCGCGCGGGGGGCGGCCCTGGCGGGAGCGCGGGGCGCTGGCAGCCGGCGGGGCCGGGCGGGGCCCAAGCCGCGTGCGCCGCGCCCGGCGCGCGTCTCGGAGCCACGGGCCTCAGTTTCCCCGCGCAGGGCTGCGCGCTGGTCCCCGCGCGGGGTCGCAGCGCTGCGGGAGCTGAGGGCACAGCGGGTGCGTCCGGCCTCGGAGGCCAGCGGGTCCCAGCCGGGGCCCGAGGCCGGCGGCCCCCAGCGCTGTGCACCCCGGCCCGGAGCGCTGCGGGTGCCTCCCGGGGTCCGCGGGCCCGGGCCCTCGCCCCCCGCCTCCCTCGCGCTCGGCGCCGGCAGCCCGCGTTGTGCTGTTGTGTTTTTCGCTGGAATTCTCCGGAGTTTCTCTTTTGTTGCCAATTGTTTCTGTGCCCCGAGGCCACGCTGTAAATGAGATGTTACATCTGCAGCGAGCTAAGTAAACACTTTATAAATGAATAAATAAGACTAAATAACGAAAGCGTCAGCCCGCGGACCGCCGCGCGGCCAGGCCTCCGGGCCCCGAATCTGCGCCCCGCCCCGGGGAGCAGCCGGCCCCGCGCCCCGGCCCCCGGGGCCTCCTTTGCAATCCCTGGCTTCCGCCCACCGCCTTGGCCCGGCGGCTCGGAGCCCGCGCGGACCCCGCGCTGGACAGCCCGGGCCGGCCGGGGCCTGCGCCCCTCCGGGACCTGAGCCGCGGTCGGGAAGCGCGCGCACCCGCCGAGCCCCGCGCCCGCCCGGCGCGGCCCCTGCCCAGGCCCCGGCTCCCAGCCCAAGTCGGAAGCTGAACTTCGCAATTATCACGGATAACAAGAACAAATGAAAAAGCACTCATTGAGTAACTGATATCAATTATGAAGCCCGGCTTTGGAGGCTGGGATGAGCGGTAGGGGAATCGGCCTGAGAGAGGCGGCGGCAGAATGTTATTATTTACGCCAGATTAACAAAAGTATCCAATTTGCTGCCCGTCTCCCTCCCCGTGGGAATTGGCATCAATTTTATTATTGTTCCTCCGATTTTAATATTCTCTAAATGAATTACTATTGAGCGAGGTAGTTAGTCAATAGTTTAATGCAATTAATTATCTTTAAATCGCTTTGTTATCTTTTTTTTTTTTTTTTTTTTTGAGAGTCGACTCCTGGAAGCGTTTGTTTGCGGGACCCGCACAGTGGGTCTGTGCAGGCCAAGGCGTGGTCACAGCGGGAAGGGGCCGGCCGGAGCTGGCAGGGGCCGCTGGAGACCCGGCCCCTTTGTCCGTTTTTAGTTTCAGTGGATCCAGACAACTCGAGGCTCTCAGGGCCGCCCCCTGGGTGCTTCTCTGGGCTGTCCCTGGGCGCCGCACGGGTGAGCTGAAGGCCTGCTCCTGGGTGCGGCCCTGGACACCCTTCCCGGCTGCCCACTGCTGCACCACCACCAGGGCCGAGAGAGTGGCCTTGGCAAAGGACCTGGGCGCCACTGCGGGAAACTTGACTTCCAAGTTGTTGCAGCCCAGCCTCATGCTTGTCACAGGGGCGGGGGGCACAGCCCTGCCTCTCCCAGGCACAGACACCCCGGGCACCCCCAGCTGGGGTGACCACTGTTTCCAGCATTTGGGGGCTGGGGGTCCTGGCTGTGGGGAGTGGGGCTGGAAGGTGGTGTCTGTGGCTCCCAGGTGACACCTGTCCCTGGTGGCCACCACCCTGGGCGGAAGCAGGAAGGGACATGGCCACGGATGGCCCAGAAAAGCCCCTGCCCTTCACCAGCCCTGCAGGCCAAGGCTGGACAAAGGCCAGCACTCGCTGCCGAGGAAGGGGAGGGGAGGAAACGTTGTCCCTGGCAGGTTGGGGTCTCCCAGCTCCCGCAGATCTGGGCAGCACCAGAAGCGGCAGGGGGCTGGGGGAACGCGCCCTAGGTGACAGAGAGCCTTGTCGATGATCCTGGGCCAGACCGCGGCTGCAGCCGACCAGTGACCCTCGTGGGGTTGGCTGCTGACCCCCGTGGGGAGGGTGAAGGGACCGGCTGTGACCCAGACACCACCAAGCATCTCCGGAGTGCCAGGAGACCCCTGGGAACGCTCCCCTCCCCCGCAGGCTGGGGCGTCTCACCATTCAGCGAAAACTGAATTCCCCCGAAATAGCCGAGAGGCCGGGACCTGGTATTTCATAGTGTTTTAAAAGTAATATTCCGTTTGTCGGCGCCGTGAAATAGGGCCCCGGGAACGCCACGAGAGATAGAAAGGCTAATTTCTCAGCGGAGGAGAAGTTGCCTGACTCCAATTCGGGTCCGCATCGCCGGAACCTGGCTCCGGGCGGACCTCGGTGGCCGCGCCCCTCCCACCACCAACATCTGGAATCCGCGTCAGGGGCCGCGGCGGTCCGGAAGTTCTCCCACTTCACGACTCATTAAACGCAGGCCTCGGATGAGGGCGGGAGGGACGCTGTGGGGCTGGGGCTGGGGGCAGGTGCCCCCGTGGGGCTGGAGCGCGCGCGCTCCGGGGGGACCTGCCCCGCGCCCACCTCGCCAGGGAGGCCTGAGGGCCCCTGGGCTGGGCTGGGGGCGGCCTGGCGTGGGAGGAAGCACCTTCTGATCCCGGAAAACCCTGTGTCCGGCCGGCCTGGGG
>CM070812.1:58819959-58840672 GCA_036325905.1 Lepus oiostolus
GGATCCCAATTTCGCGGGGGCTGAGGGGATGGCGGGGCTTTTGCGGGACCGAGGGCCCAGGGTCCCCCGGCAAACCGGGGCGGGTGCGCTGGGGGTGCGTTTTTTTTTTTTTTCCTTTCCCTTTTTGGTGGTGGGGCGGTGGGGTGCGGGCTACAGGGCTCTGGGGGTCACTGCGGGGCGGGGCGGCGGCGGGCAGGGGAGGGGGCGCGGGGCTGGCTGCAGGCCGCAGCCAAGTTTGTTAATATTTCTCCGCTGCAGATGTCCTGAAACCCCCGAGGGGTCCCCTGAGGCCCCGGACCCTATTAGAACAAATGTGCACGGCTTTTGTAAAGAGGCGCGTTGGCGGCGCCTGTCCTATTACAGGCGACACATGATCAATAGGCTGATAACGCAGCGACATCAATATAAGCGACAGAACAATGAGGGATATCATTGGGCATCTATCTTAATATAGCCGGCTACACGCGCGCTGACAAAGAGCGCAGCTCATGAAAATTCTGCCCCACGACTCCCCAGCCCCGCTCCAATCTGCGTGCGCATTCCCCCAGCTGCCGGCCCTATTATTCTCCAATTTCAATTTGACACCCCAGCCTTTCATGCTAATTCTATTATTGTAGGAAGTTTATGTGATTTCATATCGCTAGAAATCGGTAATGTATAATAACCCTTTGGGCAAGAAACCCAGTCCCCGCAGCAGCCACCGGAAAATAATTACTTTCATATCAAAACTCTGCAGGAGCCCGGCGGCCCGGGCCTCGCCGCCCCCGGCTCCGTCACCCCGCTCCGCGCGCGCCCGGGCGAGTGCCAGAGCGCGCGGTGGGGGGGAGGGAGCGCGCGGCGCCGGGTGCGGGGCGCGCGGGGAGCTCGGGGGGGGGGGGGGGCGTGCGTTTGCGCCATCAGAAAACACAAACACACACACGCACACGCACACAAAAGGAGGCACGAAGCGCAGGCCTGTGGCGGGGGTGTGTGGGGGGGAGGCCAGGAGCCCCCTCCCCATCGCACCCCCGGGGCAGGGGGGGAGAGCCGCGGCTTGGGCAGCGGGCGCTTAAGAAGGGTCGACCCGAGCGAGCAATGCGTTTGACCAGCTTTATTTATCAAAAATGGTACATATATAAATATTCTTAGACATTTTTGCATTTTACAAGGCTGAGGATTCTCGTTGTGGGCTTTTGGGGAGGGGGATTCTGTTTTTTTTTCTCTCCTTTTTTTTTTTTTTTTTTTGCTCCCACGGGAGGAGAAGGGTCTCACCCCAAGACCTGCGGTTGCTGCCTAAGTCCGAATCGACGCAGCAATTTTGTTTGCTTTTACAAAAATAAAAATAAAAGCAAGAAAGCAAGAAAAACGAGGGGCAAGCAGTGTTCCTAGAGCCCATCACCTGATTCGTTGCGGGTCGGAGCCGGAGCCCGCGGGCGCCTCTCGCCGCCGCCGCTGCACTCAGTCCATGTCCACGTCCTCGCCCTCCGGCGGGCTCGGTCCGGCCGCCGCGCCCGGTTCCGGGGCCCCGCAGGCAGTCGGCTCCGCCGCGGGGCTGGGCGCTCGCGGGCCGGGCCTGGGCCCGGGCGACTGCGCGAGTGGCGGGGGCGGCGGGGCCGCGGGGCAGGCGCCCCCCGCGTCCGCGCAGTCCCCGCCAGCGCCCTCGGTGGCGGCGGCCGGGGCAAGGTCCCGGAAGGGCGCCGGGGCCGGGGCCCCCGGGGAAGCCACGACGTCGGGGCTGCGGCGCGCGAAGGCCGAGTCCGGGGCGCCGCCGGGCACCGAGAAGGCCCCGAAGCTAGCCTGCGCAGGCGGCGCGGGCGGCGCGGCGGGTGCGGGCGGCGCGTCCTTGGGCGCCGGCTCCGGGCCCGCGCCGCCCTTGAGCGCGGCCTGCGGCACCAGGAAGCCGAGCGGCTGCGTGATCGGATAGAGCAGGAAGTGGCCCTTTCCGATGAGGGTCCGCGGCGCGCCCGGCAGCCCCGGCGCGAAGTCCAGGCCGGCCGCGGCCGCGGCGCTGGCAGGGGCCGCTTTCCGGCGCGGCGGCGAGTCGGACAGCAGGCTCTCCACGCTGAACGGGCTGGCCTTGGGCAGGCCCGCGGCGCCGCGCTCCGCAGCAGCCGCCGCCGTCGCCGCCACCGCCCCGGACCCGCACGAGGCTGCGTCCTGGTCCGCGGAGCGGCCTAGCCGCGGCTGCGAGCCGGCGCCGCGTCTTTGGCTCGGGCAGAAGGCGGGGTCACAGGTGCCGGGCGCCGGCGGCTCGCCGGGCGGTGCGCGCGCGGAACCCGCGGCGCCGGCGGCGTGCGCGCCAGGGCCCTTGGCTGCGGGCGGCGGCGGCGGCGCGGGCGGCTCGGGCGGCTCCGGGGACAGGCCGCCGCCGCCGCTGTCGCTGTCGGAACTGGGCGCGCTGTGCAGGGACAGGCCGCCGGGCGAGTGCAGCTGGCGGCCCTGGCTCTTCAGCAGCTTCTTCTCTCGCTTGCGCTGCTTCTTCTCCATCCTCTCCAGCTCCTTGCGCGCGATCTCCTCGGGGTCCATGGGCTCGCCGCTGCACGTGGTCGGGTGCGAGTTGTGCGCCGGCCTCCCCGGGCCCTTCTTGGTATTCTCTTTCTTCCTCCACTTGGCGCGGCGGTTTTGGAACCAGACCTAGGGCAGCGGGAGAGGGCAAAGGAAGGCACAGTGAGGCTGCGGGGCTGCGGCGGGCCCGCGGCCTCCCCACCCCGACGGGCCAGCCGGCCCCATGCGATGCCTTCCTCGGACTGTGGTTCCGGCCAGCGTCTTCGCCCCGGCGTGGCACAGGTGGGCCTTCCTCGGGGGCCGGGGAGCCCCCCTTTCCTTGGGCGAGGCCGGTGTTGGCCCCTGACCCAGCGCGCATCGGGGTCCTGATCACCAGGCGGACAGCGGGGACCCCTCTTCGCCCTGCCCGGCTCCACACCGCCCAGCCTGTTCTAAGCAGCTCAGCCTGGCGTGCGCCATCCTGGCCGGAGGACCGCTGCACTGGGCCCGGCTGCCCTTCACACCTGTCTTCAGCCCCCTGGAGACTGTAAAGCCCAGATTTCGGGTTTCCGAGAAGGGATGTTTGTTCTTCCTCCAGAAGGGGCTTGGCTGGGGCTGGTGCGGCCTCCCTCCGACCCGGGGCTTCCTGGAACCTCCCGGCCAGGGCACCCAGGGAGACTTCCTGAACCAGGAGTCCTTGGCCTGGGCACTGCGAAGGCCAGCAGGGAGGGAAAAGGCAGGTGCCCGGGCCCTGAGGCAGGGAGGCCCGGGCCTGGCCGTCGCTCTGCGGGCTTGTCTTGGGGAGCCTGGCTGGACCAGAGGGGGCAGCAGCCCCACACAAGCCTGAGCCACATCCCAGGTGATGGCACAGGAGCCCTGGCCGGCACCACCCTCCCCCCTGGGGAGCCCCAGCCTTCGGATTCTTTGTTGCAGGGTCCAGAGCCTGGGCACAATAGCAGGCCGGCTCGGTGGTAGGGAGCCCTCGGCCCCGCCAGAGGTCCCAGACGCTAAGCTGAACCCCTGAAAGCTGTAATGGGCTCTTTTCTTTTTTGAGAGTTTATTATTGTTATTTTGGTGTGAATTACAGGCCACCTTCCCACAAAGAATTCCTCGTTATCCTATTAAGGGAGAAATGAAGGAGCCTCCACTTCGCTTAAGACGCTTAGAACAAATTGGATAAAAGGCTCTCCAAACACAGAAGGTCACCAGGGGAGGCCTGAGCACCGAACGAAAAGGCGCTTGTGGCGGAAGCTCGCGCTAGGCAGGCGCCGTGCCAGCTCTCCCCCAGCCCCGCGCCCGGCGCCGCGCGACCGCACCGCGCCCTGCGCCGCCCCGGCCCC
Organism: Lepus oiostolus; assembly: GCA_036325905.1. NCBI lineage: Eukaryota > Metazoa > Chordata > Mammalia > Lagomorpha > Leporidae > Lepus > Lepus oiostolus. The sequence continues at coordinate 58,823,763 of CM070812.1, forward strand.
CGAGACGCGGCTCTGTGCTCCAGGGAGCCTCGGTTATTCACAAATCATGGTGAATTCTTAATCCACAAAACTGACGCCGAGAGTCCTTGGAAAGAACACTGCGGGCCCTCTCCGAAATAAAACCAAACTGGGGAGAAGGGAGGAAGAAAGCGCGCAGGACACACGGGGCCTGCAGGAACTCCCTCTCCGCGCCCGCTCGGCTGCGAACCGCTCCCGCCGCGCGCCCCACCCCCCCCCTCCCCCGCGACGTGAGAGGTAGAGACGACTCCATCTGGATGTTTTGCCGGCGAAAGGTAAACAGACCGGGCTCGCGCCAGGCCCGGGAAGCGGAACCTGGCGCGAGACGTGGAGGCAGCCGGGCCAGCCCGCGAGACCTCACCGCGCGCGGCCGCCGCGTCCCGCCTCCGGCGCAGCCGCCGGCCCTTCCCCGGCCAGCTCGGCCTTTGCGCGTGACCCCCTCCGTGTTGGCGACGGGCCGAGCCCCAGCGCGCACACACACACACACACAAACGCGCGCGCGCACGCGCCCCCGCCCCAAGCCGGCGGGAGCCAAGCAGACACCCCGGGAACGAGATCCGCCGCGCCGAACAAAGGGTGCCCAGCGGCGGGGACGCGGCTGCGGAGGACCCGGCTTTACCTGCACGCGCGATTCGACCAGGTCCAGGCGCAGCGCCAGCGCCTCGCGCATGAACACGTCCGGGTAGTGGCTCTCGTTGAACGCCTTCTCCAGCTCCTCCAGCTGCCAGCCGGTGAAGTTGGTGCGGGTGCGTCGCCGCTTGCAGCCCGGGCTCTCCTTGTCGGGGTCCCCCGAGTCTGCGGGCACGCACAGGGCGCCGCGCGCCTCAGCCGCCGGCCCGGGCCGGGGGACCCCGACGAGGCCGCCGCGCTCTTCCCCCCAGCCCGGCGCCCCGCACCTACCCGACAGCTTGAAGGGCTGGCCGTCGCCGCCCACCCCGCAGGCGGCCGGCAGCAGCGGCGTGGGGTTGACCACCGAGGCGGCGGGCCGCGGCGCACGAGCCGCTCAGCAGCCCGTCGATGGAGAAGGGCACGGCGGCGGCGGCCGACTGCAGCTGGTGTCCGGCCAGCTCGTACACGTGGTGGTGGCCCAGCGGGTAGGGGAAGCCCACCACGCCGCCCAGCGAGCCCCCGAACTGGGCGTGCGGGTGCTCCAGGAGGCGGGGCGTCCATCACGGCGGCGGCGGGGGCGCGCGGGCGGCGGAGACGGGGACCCCGGGCCCCGCACATGCTTCGCCCGCGCGCCGGCGCTTTACTTTATCAACATGAGGCTGGCGGTAATTAGCCGCGGCCGGGGGAATTTGGGGCCAATAAGAAGCGCTAATCGGCTCTGACGTCAGAGGCGCGCTGGGTGCGGGGAGCCGCTCTCCGTATCGATTGCTAATTATACCTGACACGCACCTCCATAAACAGGCTCGGGAGCTGTCACAACACGCGGGGCGGGGCCGCCCCCGCCCCGCCCCGCCCGGCCGGCCGGCCCGCGCCCCCGCCCCGCGCGCGCTCTAATAGATTTCCCTTGAAAAACGGGCGCCGCGCGGTGCGGGGATTTTTCGCCAGAAATGCTGTACTCTCTGAACCCTTAAAGTGATGTTGCTCCAATTACAGAGAGACATTGAGCGGCAAATAGACTGATCCAATAATAGAGATTCATCATCCGCTCCTTCCGAAACTGTCACATCGAATTTAAAACTACAACGGCCGCCGCCGCCGCCGCCGCCGCCTCCCCGGGCTGCGGGCGGCGGGCGGGGCGGGGAGGGGAGGGGAGAAGGGGGTGATGAAGGGGGGGAGGAGGAGGAGGAGGAAGGGGAGGAAGAGGCAAGGGGACGGGAGGAGCAGGGGAGGATGGAGAGGAGGAGGAGGGGAGGAAGGGGAAGGGAAATGGGGAGGAGGAGGAGGAGGAAGAGGAGGGGGGGAAGAGGGGGGGAGAAAGGGGGGAGGAAGAAAAGGAGGAGAGGGGAGGAAGGGGAGGGGGAGGAGGGGGAGGAAGAGGAGGAGGAGGAGGGGAGGAAGAGGAGGGGGAGGGGAGAAGGGGGAGGAAGAAGAGGAGGAGAGGGGAGGAAGGGGAGGGGGAGGAGGGGGAGGAGGAGGGGGGAGGAAGAGGAGGGGAGGAAGAGGAGGGGGAGGGGAGAAGGGGGAGGAAGAAGAGGAGGAGAGGGGAGGAAGGGGAGGGGGAGGAGGGGGAGGAAGAGGAGGGGAGGAAGAGGAGGGGGAGGGGAGAAGGGGGAGGAAGAAGAGGAGGAGAGGGGAGGAAGGGGAGGGGGAGAAGGGGGAGGAAGAGGAGGAGGAGGAGGGGAGGAAGGGGAGGGGAGAAGGGGGAGGAAGAAGAGGAGGAGAGGGAGGAAGGGTGAGGAAGAAGAAGAGGCAGATGGGGAGGACCGAGAGGAGGAAGGCGAGGGGGGGAAGAGGACGGGGAGGAGGAAGAGGAGGGGGAGGAAGAAGGGAGGAGGAGGGAGAGGAGGGGGAAGAGGAAGGGGGAGGAGGAGAGGAAGGGGGAGGAAGAGGAGGGAAGGAGGGGGAGGGGACGGGGGAAGGTGAGGGCAGAGGAAGAGAGGGCAGGAGAGGAGGAAAGGGGGAGGAAGAGGAGGGGGAGGAAGAAGAGGAGGAAGGGGAGGAGGGGGAGGAAGAAGAGGATGTGGAGGGGGAGGAAGAGAAAGGGAGGAGGGGAGGAGGACAGAGGGGGAAAGGTGGGGGCAGAGAGGAAGAGGGCAGGAGAGGAGGAAAGGGGGAGGAAGAGGAGGGGGAGGAAGGGGGGGAGGAAGAGGAGAGGGAGGAAGGGCGGGGCCGGTGAGGAAGCCCCGCCCCGCCCCGCCCCACCCCCTCGCAGGCCGGCGCGGAGCGAGGCCGGGAGGAGCCAGGCCCGCGGCGCGAGGGGGTGGCCGCGTGCGGCCCGGGCCGGCGGGCCCCGCGTTTGCGGGAGCAGGGCCGTCCCCGGGGGGAGGCCGGGCGGCCGGGGCGCAGCGGGCGCCGCCTCGGTGGCATTGAGTAGATGAACACGATAAAAGTTTGTCCACCCGGCGTCGGAGGTGACCCGGGCCCCGCCACAGCGCGCGCGTCCGTCCCGGCGCCCGTGCGGCGCGGCCGCGGGAGTCCAGGCTGCAGCTTCGCCCGGGCCGCGCTGACCGCCGCCTGGGGGACCTGCTGTCCCTCGGGTGCGGCGGACGTGGGGGCCGGGGGCGCGGGGGGTGGGAGGAGAGGCCTGGGGTGCGGGGGGTGAGGGAGAGGCCTGGCCTGGGGTGCAGGGGCGCGGGGAGTGGGGGAAGAGGCCTGGGGCGCCGGGAGAGGCCTGGGGCGCTGGGAGTGGGGGGGAGGCCTGTGGTGCGGGGAGAGGCCTGTGGTTGGGGGCACGGGAGAGGCCTGGGGTGTGGGATGAGGGAGAGGCCTGGCCTGGGGTGCAGGGGCACGGGGAGAGGCCTGGGGTGCGGGGGAGGTGAGGGGGAGGCCTGGGGCGTGGGGGCTGGGGGGGCACGGGGAGAGGCCTGGGGCGCGGGAATGGGGGGAGAGGCCTGGGGCGCGGGGAGAGAAGTGGGGCGCGGGGGGGGTGGTGAGGGAGAGGTCTGGGGCGTGGGAATGGGGGGAGAGGCCTGGGGTGCGGGGGGGGGTGAGGGAGAGGCCTGGGGCGCGGGAATGGGGGCAGAGGCCTGGGGCGCGGGAATGGGGGGAGAGGCCTGGGGTGCGGGGGGTGAGGGAGAGGCCTGGGGCGCGGGAATGGGGGGGAGAGGCCTGGGGTGCGGGGGGTGAGGGAGAGGCCTGGGGCGCGGGAATGGGGGGCAGAGGCCTGGGGTGCGGGGGGTGAGGGAGAGGCCTGGGGCGCGGGAATGGGGGCAGAGGCCTGGGGCGCGGGAATGGGGGGAGAGGCCTGGGGTGCGGGGGGTGAGGGAGAGGCCTGGCCTGGGGTGCAGGGGCACGGGGAGAGGCCTGGGGTGCGGGAGTGGGGGGAGAGGCCTGGGGCGCGGGGGGGAGGGAGGCGTGGGGCGCGCGGGGCGTGACCGCCGAGCCGGGGCCGAGAGCCGAGAGTGATTTAATTTCCGTCTGCGTGAGCGCCGCGGGTGGACTGGGCCCGCGCGTGGCCGGGCGCGGGGCGGCGGCTCCGTCGCCCGCCTCTGCCGCGATAATGAATTAATTCGACTTTATTTATCCCATTTTCTGGAGCTGACAGAATGTTAATTTGAGTTGGAATTCCGTTCGCCTCTCGCTCGCTGACCCCTGGCCTCGGGACCGGCGCGCTGTTATAACCTCCGTCTTTGAGCGGAGGCCCTGATAATTGTTACCTTATTAGCATGCAAATTGTTTAATTAATATTATTATGAAGAAGCACACAATCCGCCCGTCACTTGACCTCGAGAGCGAGCGCGCCGCGCCGCCCCGCGCCCCCCGGCCCCCGCGCCCGCCCCGGCTCCGCGAGGGGGGCGGCCCCGAGACCCCCGCCCGGCTCGGGAGCCCCTCGGAGGGGCGGCGGCGCTGCGGGGAGCCGCGGGGACCCCCCCCCAGCGCCGCCCGGGCCCCCGCATCAAAATGTCAGCGGCGCCCCGCGCGCCCCGCCCCCGCGCGGCGGCCCCGGACACGCGGTCCTGGGAGACGCGGCGCTAAATCCCTTTTTCTACAGCCGAGTGACATTGTCAAATGCTGGCTTTAATTAACTCGATAATAAGACGCACACGACTCGCATCCCGGACGCCGCCGCCGCCGCCAGCCGAGGCGGGGGGCTCCCCGCGCCCGCCGCGGCCCGGACCCCGGCCCCCCGGCCCCCGGCCGACTGGCGTCGGACACAGCGCCCCGGCCCGCGCGCCCGGCCCGGCCGGCCGCCTCGGGGGCGACCCGGGCCGCGGCCTCCAACGGCCGGCGGCCTGCGGACGCGGCTCGCAGCCGACCCCGCGGGTCCGGGGCCCGCGCGGGGCGGCCGCGGCGCCGGGGGTCCCCGCCTCGCGTCTGCCGGACCCCGTCTCCCCACGCAGATAAAACGAATAAAACCGCCCATCCAACACTGATGTCAATATTACTTTAAATTACACAAAATCAAATTTATTTTTAATTAGCAAATTAATAGGCGGCAGTTGAGGGTTTTAATTACTCAATTAACTTCACGCAAGTTAATTTTTAACTATCTAAATTAACTTGCACATTACCCGATTTGCTGATAATTACAGAATTAAATCTAAATTAATTGTTGGAGGTGATTTGATCCGCTTGCTGAACTGGATGCGATTCCAATTAACCAGCAGAGAGATTTTGTTGATGTTTTCAACAACTGGAACCTTTGATTTGATTTTATGAGGAAACTACTTTTCAGAACTCCCCTCTGATCCTAGGAAAATTGTATCCTTCTTAATCCGGACAATTAAAACTTCTCTCCATATAATTATCTATAATTGTGATTCTGTCAAAGCGGGAGGGGGGGGTGGGCGGGGAGGGGGGGCCCGGTCGCGAAGACGATTGATTTTGAGTTTTAATTCACTTCATTTCTGATAGAAAGAAAAAAGTAATTCGCTCCAAATTACCTCGTTCAATCCTGACATCCTAATGCCCTTCAAAAATCTTTCTCTCGCATTAAAAAACCCTGAATCTGAAATGAGTGCGCCTTTTTAATAATAATAACCAAACTTCCATCAGAATAATAATTTCATTTCAATTAAAACTGACTTATCACCTTTGCTAAAACGTGCTTAATATGCCGAAAATTATCAATGCTTGAAGGAGCCCAAATCAGGAGTCTAATTGTAATCAGCGAATCGGAGGTGCTTGTCGACTTGGTGCCAGAGCGGAGAGGCAGTTCGGAAATGGAACTAATTTACTCGGCTCCCCCGGGAAATCCGCTCAACAGATTAAACATTTTCAAAATATAGTAATGATATAATTTGAGAAATGGTGACGCCAATTTGCGAGCGGCTCATTGTGCGGAGCCATTTGCATTTCTGCAGCCTGCGTCTCCCTGTTAATCACAGCTCCATTTGATGAGGGTTTGCAATTTGACTTATTCCTTATTATAAAACTTCAATTTAGTAATTTAACACAATGAGAGAGAAAATGTAACCAAATCTTCAGATAACCCCCATTTCATTTCTGCAACACCTTCCCCGCGCGGCGAGGGAGAGGGAGAGGGGGATTTGAATTGGAAATCAGCCTCCTTTGCTATAGAAAACACTTGGAGAATTCTCTTCTGAGGGGGCAGGACGCAGCCTGTAGGCCTGCAGATTTTAATCCAAATTTTATAACTTTCTTTTTTCCCGGGCACAAAAAAGAAACCCCCTCCGACCTGTCGCCCGGTGCAAAGAGGCAGCGGCTCCCCCAGCCCCCCCAGGCCCCCTGGTCTCACACCCCAGCTCCCTGGCACTGCCTGGAGGCCTTCCCCGCGGTCCTGGCTCTGTCCCCCACCAGGTGGGGCCGGAAGGGGGTCCCCTCCCTGCCCTGCCCCGGTCCCCACCCTCCTCTCTCTCTCAACTTCTCCCCCCAGCTCATCCCTGATTTAATCACCCACGGATTTGTTTCGGAGGCTGCTTCTAATTTGCTGTGCTTTATTTGAAAGTGCAATGAAAAGTAATAAGGAGGTTAATATTTTATAAACAATAAAATTTTAGCTCCAGTGGCTGCCTTGTATTTTAAAAATTCAATCTGGGCCGTGGTGCCCTCCTGCGAGCCATTTGTAACAACCCCTCCTCCCCAGGAGACGGCCGGGCCCAGTCACCTTGGGCAGGTTCACCAGCCAGGATCCAGGTGGTTTCTTCCAGGGGGCCTGGGCAGGACAGGAGCTGGAGGGAGGCTCCAGCCCGGGCAGGGGTGGGGCAGGGCCTCCTGGTGCCTGGCAGCAGGCAGGGGCCTGGGGAGGGGGGCTGCAGTGGCTTTGTGTGTGTGGGGACCTTGCCAGCTGAGCAGGGGCTGGGAGGGAGCTGGCATCCCAGCCCCGCCCGCCGCGCGGGCCCAGCAGCCCGGGTGAGGCCGCCTGGTGCAAGCCGCCCTCGGCCTCTCTGCAGAGCGGGCCTGGCCCTGAGCTGGTGCCCACCAAAGTTTGCGTGGGGCCACGTCTGAGTGCCAGGTGAGGGGGCTGGGCCTCCAGCACTGTGCCATTAAGGGGGCCACCGGAGCCAGAAAGCAGGCCCAGGGCCCGCGCAGACGGTGGCCTACGGCGGCTGCGGGGTGTCCTCCCGCACCCAGGGTGCAGGGAGCCGCTGTGGGGCCGGGCAGGTGCGCCGGGCCCAGGCCTGGCTGCGAGCAGCAGGGTGGAGTGGGCGCTGGACAGACCGGCAGAGCCGGGCACTCGGGAGGCCGGCTCACCAGGCAGCGCCGCGCTGGTCCCCGGGCCGCAGCTGTGGCCGCCGCCCCTCCTCCGAGGCCTCCACCGAGCTGGCCCGGCTGGTGCTCCAGGCCGGGGGCAGCCCCGCCCTCGGAGGCGGCGCCTGCCCGAGGACCGGGAAGGGTTAACCGTCTTTGTTATCTCTCCTTTTAATCCTCAGATGGGCCGGCGGCTCACGTCGTTCAGATCTGGTAGAGAGAAAGTGTTAACTATTATCTGCTCCTAGCTGACCATCTGCTGTTGTAGAGAATTCAAAACCCTGGAGATCTACTTATATCCACATCGTAAACGAGAAAAGATGTTTTAATTAAGGGAAATCAGGTTAACGTAGCTCTAATTTACAAGCCGCCTGCCTAATGAATTGTCTGGGCTGCTCTCTCTTTGTAGAGAGTGAATCTGAGGATCCTTCCCCGCGCAGTTCAGACACTAATTAACTAACCAAGATTTTTAGTAGCACGCCCGCCTGTCGCCTAATAGTTTTACCTAAAGCCAGCTCGGTCATTGCTCGTACAAATTGCCAATTAAATGTGATTGATATAATGAAATTGGATTGTGTGCCCCCTCCCCCCGCGCCGCCCCCTCCCGAGGGGTCTCCCCCTGGGTCCGCCCGGTTCCGGGGCCCAGCGCCAGGCGGGCCGCGGCTCTCGGAGGGCGAGGGGGACCGGCCTGGAGGCGCCCACACTTTCCCCGGCCCGCGCCCAGGCCCGCCGTGCGCGTTTGAAGTTTTAGGTGCGAGGAAAGAGATCTGAGCCCCGCCGTTCTCACAGCACACCAACAGTTTCCAAAATCTATATCGCCGCTTAATTAAATATGTGATCCTGTTTATAGGATCTGTGGCTAATTATTTAGAGTCATTTAATCTACTCAATTTGCACGTTAATTAAACAGCACCGGTTCGCGGCGCGGCCGCGCGGCTTGGAGGGAGGCAGCGCCGCCTGGCGGGGACGCTGGGACGCACGGCCGCCCGGTCCTGCCCGGCTGTCCAGCGCTGCCCGCTGCCCGCTGCCCGGTCTGTCCCGCCCCGTGGCCGCTGCCCAGGCTCTCCCTGCCCGGCCCTGCCCTGCCCCGGCCCGTGGCCGCTGCCCAGGCTCTCCCTGCCCGGCCCTGCCCTGCCCCGGCCCGTGGCCGCTGCCCAGGCTCTCCCTGCCCGGCCCTGCCCGGCCCTGCCCGGCCCTGCCCGGCCCGTGGCCGCTGCCCAGGCTCTCCCTGCCCGGCCCTGCCCGGCCCGTGGCCGCTGCCCAGGCTCTCCCTGCCCGGCCCTGCCCTGCCCCGGCCCGTGGCCGCTGCCCAGGCTCTCCCTGCCCGGCCCTGCCCTGCCCCGGCCCGTGGCCGCTGCCCAGGCTCTCCCTGCCCGGCCCTGCCCGGCCCGTGGCCGCTGCCCAGGCTCTCCCTGCCCGGCCCTGCCCGGCCCTGCCCGGCCCGTGGCCGCTGCCCAGGCTCTCCCTGCCCGGCCCTGCCCGGCCCGTGGCCGCTGCCCAGGCTCTCCCTGCCCGGCCCTGCCCTGCCCTGCCCGGCCCGTGGCCGCTGCCCAGGCTCTCCCTGCCCGGCCCTGCCCGGCCCGTGGCCGCTGCCCAGGCTCTCCCTGCCCGGCCCTGCCCGGCCCGGCCCGTGGCCGCTGCCCAGGCTCTCCCTGCCCGGCCCTGCCCTGCCCTGCCCGGCCCGTGGCCGCTGCCCAGGCTCTCCCTGCCCGGCCCTGCCCGGCCCGTGGCCGCTGCCCAGGCTCTCCCTGCCCGGCCCTGCCCTGCCCGGCCCGTGGCCGCTGCCCAGGCTCTCCCTGCCCGGCCCTGCCCTGCCCGTGGCCGCTGCCCAGGCTCTCCCTGCCCGGCCTGTGCCGCCTCCCGGCCGCGGTGGAGGCCACAAGGAGGCGTTTCCGGGCCTCCCTGAGGGGGGCACCTGGGGGTCGCCCGCCGTGTCTGGGCGCGGGAGGGAGCGCTCGCCCGCTCCTTGTCCTCCCAGGGGCGCAGAGCGCGCGCGAGGCGGCGGCGCGCGTTCCCGGGCTTGCGGACGGAGCGGCGGCGGCCGCAGCAGAGGCGCCCCGGCCCGCAGGCTCCAGCCTGGGGCGCACGGCTCCGGCCTGGTTAACTGCAAAACGATGAGGCCGCGCCCGCCCCCGCACTCGCCGCGCGATTGTCTCCGCGCGCCGCCCCATCTGTCCCTCCCCGCCCGCGTATCCCGGCCTTTGTGCGGCTGCCCCGGGCTGCGCCCTCTTTCAAAGGGCACTTCTGTCGCCCTTCAGCCATCTCTTCTGCCCCATTAACCCAGCGGCACGAGCCTGGGCCCAGGAACCTCTCCATTGTCAGCGCCGGCCCCGAGAACCGACGGGGCGGGCCTGAGAACCCACGGGGCCCGACCGGCACGCGCAGGGCGGGGCGCGCGACCCTCGCCGGCGCCGGCGCGGCACCTGCCGCCCACACGGGAGCGCCAATCCGCGTGCGGCCGTGCCTTTGTGCCGGGGGCCGGAGCCGGCGCGTGGCGCGTGGGGGCCGCAGAGAAGCAGCCGAGGCGCTGGGCAATGACCTGCACCCTGCTGCGGGTGCCTCCTCCCTTGGCGAGAAAAACGCAGCTGCCGCTGACCCTGCGCGCGGCCAGCGGGAGGGGGGTGGTCAGGGCGGCCAGAGCCGGTGGGGCCGAGTCCAGCTGGACTCGGGAGCCCGCTGACCACTGGTGCGGGAACTTCGCTGTGGCTGGACGTCGGCGGGAGGTGACCGCCCCCTCTGACCGAGCACCCTCCGTCCCCCGGGGCCACCAGAGGTCCTTTCTCTCGAGGGGGGCTGGCCCGGGGGCGCTGACTGCCCTGCGGCCTGGGAGTCTTTTCTCATCGGGCTCCTGCCTGTTTTCTTCATGCTGTGATGCCCATCTTGCGGCTCTCCTAGGAGACACGGGTCTGACCCCCTGGTCGGTGAAGGGGCTCCAGTTTCAAACTTGGCCTTCGTTTCTAGAATTCAGGAAACGGGGCTGGGTGTTTGCACAATGGCTGGGATGCCCCTCCCGGATCCCAGGGCCCGTCCCAGCCCGCCTCCTCGGCCGCTGACGGGAGGCAGCGGGGATGGTTCGAGTAGTCGGGGCCCTGCCGCCACGCGGGAGGCCTGGGAGGCCTGCCCTGAGTCCCAGCTGCTGGCGTCTGCCTTGGCTGTTGAGATCCTCTGGGGGGGGGGGGGGGGATCAGCATATGGGAGCTCTCTGTCTCTCTGCCTTTAAAAAAAAAAAAAAGTCACAAAAACTTCGTGAAACATTTTAAACTGAGACTGCAGGAGACAATAGCAGACATTGTGCACTGTGCAGCCATTAAAACCGCCGGCACCCACGTCAGAGTGCAGGTTCCGGCCCCGAGCTCGGCGCCCACATCAGAGTGCAGGTTCCGGCCCTGAGCTCGGCTTCTGGGCCAGCCTCCTGCCAAGGCACACACACCCTGGCTCCCGCAGCTGGGACCCTGGCACCCACGTGCGAGTCCCGGGTGAAGCTCCTGGCTCCTGGCGGCGGCCTGGCTCAGGGCTGGTGTGTGCCCCCACCTGGGGAGTGAACCAGTGGACGGAACCTCTCTCTGTCTCTCAAAAAATGGATTCATGAGACATCGTAATTTTTTTTTTTTTTTGACAGGCAGAGTGGACAGTGAGAGAAAGAGAGAGAAAGGTCTTCCTTTACCGTTGGTTCACCCTCCAATGGCTGCCAGGGCTGGCGCACCGTGCTGATCCGAAGCCAGGAGCCAGGTGCTTCTCCTGGTCTCCCATGGGGTGCAGGGCCCAAGTACTTGGGCCATCCTCCACTGCCCTCCCGGGCCACAGCAGAGAGCTGGCCTGGAAGAGGAGCAACCGGGACAGAATCCGGCGCCCTGACCGGGACTAGAACCTGGGGTGCCGGCGCCGCAGGCGGAGGATTAGCCTATTGAGCCACGGAGCCAGCCGAGACATCGTAATTTTAGGCGTGTAAATGAGTGACAGGAGACCGTGACCGCTCAGGCTGCGGCCACCTCTGCAGGCACGACCTGAATGGGCCTCTCCCCTGCACAGCCCACCGGGGTGCTGGACCACGCAGATTAAGGGCCTGGGGGGTTCTTGCAAGCCGGGGTCCCCCTCGTCTCCTTCAGCCCCTTCGTGGTTCCAGTTTTGCTTCTGCTGGTTTCTGGAGGCTCCAGGAGCCAAAGCCCTTTGTCCACTCCAGCCCGCGGCTGGGCACCAGAGCTCATGGGTCCTGACCTCTCGGAGGGCGTCCAGGAAATAGCAAGCTCAGAGCTACCTTCAGGCCCACGGCAGGGCACGGCAGGGCACGGCGAGGCACGGCGGGGCACGGCAGGGCACGGCGGGGCACGGCGGGGCACGGCGGGGCCGGGGCCGGGGGAGGCTGCCCCGCCACGCTCTGCAGGGCAGCCGCTGGGCCGGGGGCCGCCCACACTGCCGCTCACCTCCTAGCACTCCTGTACTCCTGGAGCCGTGCGACTGTCACCCCTCCCCGGTTCCAGAACAGCCCGGTAGCCCTGGAAGCAGCCTGGTGCCCATTAGCAGTCACTCCCCAGCCCCAGCCCCTGGCAACCACTAATCCACTTCCGTCTCCATGGATTAGGCGAGGATAATTTTGCAAAAAAGAGATTCTACCAGTCTGGAAATGAGTGTGTAAGTGAAGGGTGGGGGCGAGCACTGAGAACACTCCCTCCCGCACAGCTCGGGGTGACACCGGGCCGGGAGGCCGCGCCTGGCCCCGTGGTGGTGGTCAGCTCCCCCCCCCCCCAGGTGCTTCTGCGACTTCCAGCGTGGTGTGGTAGGTCCCACGGCGCCGGACGCTGGCGTCACCTCGGGGGTGGGGTCCCTCATGGCTGCCCCCCTGTCACTTCCCCTCGGTCCCGAGGGCTCCCTTTGATAGCTGATGGCTTTGTCTTGTGCCGACGCCCAGCCAGCTGTGACATGGAGACGTAGCTCTGCCGTGGCTCATCCGGTTAAGCCGCGCCAGACGCCAGCACCGCCTACCAGAGTGCTGGTTCCGGTGCTGGCCGCTGTGCTCCCTGCTAACGCCAGCTGGGAAGGTGCTGGGAGGTGGCCGGGGGGCTTAGGCCCCTGCCCCCACCTGGGAGACCCGGCTGGAGCTCTGGCTCCTGGCTTTGGCCTGGCCATCCCGGCTGTCGCGGCCATCTGGGAGTGACCCAGTGGATGGAAGACCTCTCTCTGCAAAAAAAAAAAAAAAAAAAATTTTAAAAGATTTATTTATTTATTTGAAAGTCAGAGTTACAGAGAGAGGAGAGGCAGAGACAGAGAGAGAGGTCCTCCGTCCGCTGGGTCACTCCCCATTTGGCCGCAGTGGCCGGAGCTGTGCCGATCCGAAGCCAGGAGCCAGGTCTCCCACGCGGGTAGGGGTCCAAGGACTCGGGCCATCCTCCACTGCCTTCCCTGGCCACAGCAGGGAGCTGGACTGGGAGTGGAGCAGCCGGGACTCGAACCGGCGCCCATATGGGATGCCGGTCAGGCCAGGGCGTTACCCCGCTGCGCCACAGCGCCGGCCCGACAAATCATTTCTGAACAGAAGCTGCAGGGCCAGGAGATGCCGTCCTGCTTCCCCTCAGGACCTGCTCCTGAGGGCACCCTTTTTGACACCGAATTGCGCCCTCATCCTGTTCCTCGCAGTCGGGGCACCGGCTCCTAACGGGTATTTTCTTGACTTCCGGCAGAGACGAGCCGTCGTCGACTGACAGCCCCGGGTCTGGGGTGAGCCGGGAGGAGGAGGCACGCCACACGGCAAAGACCAGCTCCCGTCAAAAGCGCGCGGCCCGAAGACCAGGCGGCATTTTCCCGCCTCGCCGCCGCCGCGCGGGCTGAGGAGACGTCCGTCACTCGGCAGCCAATGGGCGCCCTCCGCTACCCTCAGCCCGCCCCCTACTTCCGCCCCGAGGACCCGCATGCCCCAGGCCTCAGGGCGGGGGCGGGGCCTCAGGGCAGGGGCGGGGCGCTCCCAGGGCCCCGCCCACCGCGGGACGCTGTCGCCGCCGGGGGCGCCCTTCACAGGCCGTGCTGTCTGTGCTGTCTGCGTTGACCCCGGCCGCGGTGGACAGACCCGTGCCCGGCGTGTCCGCCCAGCCGCAGCCCTTCCGGCCCCGGCCGGCTTCCTGCCGGAGGGCCCCGTGGCCTTCGGCTTGGCCGCCCCTCCCCAGCCGGGCCAGGGCACTGGGGCCCAGCCGAGACATGGCCTTGGGGCCGGGGCTCGGCGTGCCCAGGCCGCGACCCAGAAGCCGTCGTTGGCCCCACCAGCACCGTCAGGTGAGTGCAGGTGGGCAGCGCTGGGCTCAGGCCAGCAGGTGCGGGGCCCTCAGGAGCCGCTCGGGCACCATGGCTGCTCTGCCCGGCAGCCCCGCGGCTGGGGCGCTGTGTGACGGGGAGAGGCCCGGCCAGCGGCCAACTCGGCTCCGTGAGCGGGACGGTGAGCCAGTGCTCAGGGGCGGGGCGGGGAGATGCTCCTCTGCCCGAGGGGCCGTGTGCCCGAGGGGCCGTGTTCTGGAACCTTCCGTGCCGTACACCATGCTCAGCCCGGCACTCACCTGGACAGGCCCAGCCCTGGGAGCCGCAGGGACGAGGGGCCCGTGTTCTGGAACCTTCCGCGGTGCACCACCCTCAGCTGAGACTGGCGGCACTCGCCTGGACAGGCCCAGCCGCGAGAGCTGCAGCCCGGGCCGGGGGCTCTGAGCCGGGGCTGGGGGAGGGGCCGTAGGCGGCAGGGTCCCGTGTAGGCCAGAATCTGGAAGAGGAAAGGCCAGGGCGGTCCCCGGCGGCCAGAGAGGATGCTGGGTGTGCACAGGGCCCTCTCCCGCCCGCAGGACACAGCGGTGTCTGGGGAGCAGCCGCCACCCGCAGGACACAGGAGGCGCGCGGGGCCGGCCTGGCTGCCCCGCCCGCCCCGGGGAAGAACATGCTGAGGGTCCCCCACGCCAGGTTCCCACGTTTGCCACGCTGTCCCCTCGTGTGGCTGTGGACTCCAGTTCCTGGAAGTCTACTGGGAGTAGAATCACTTTGTTTAGAAGTGTGTGTGTTATTTATGTTGAAAGGCGGAGTTAGGAGGAGAGACAGATCTCCCCTGTGCTGCCCCACTCCCCAAAGCCTGGGCTGGGCCAGGCAGAGCCGGAGCGCGCAGGGCCCCAGCACTTGGGCCGTCTCTGCTCTCCCAGGCCACAGCAGGGAGCTGGGTGGGGAGTGGAGCAGCCGGGGCTTGAACCGGCGCCCGTGTGGGATGCCGGCATCACAGGTGGAGGTGTTGCGTGCTGCGCCACTGCGCCGGCCCCGCAATGATTCCCGTTAGACGTGGGGTTATCCCCTCGTTCTGTTTGAAGGGCGGGGAGAGATGGAGTTTCCATCCTCTGCCTTATCCCCAAACATCCGCTGTAGCCCGGGCCAGAGCCGGGAGCCCAGGCCTCCATCCAGGTCTCAGCGGGGGTGGCAAGGCCCCAGCAGTGAGCCCAGGCCTCCATCCAGGTCTCAGCGGGGTGGCAAGGCCCCAGCAGTGAGCCCAGGCCTCCATCCAGGTCTCAGCGGGGTGGCAAGGCCCCAGCAGTGAGCCCTCACCCGCTGCCTCCCAGGAGGCTGGGGCTCTGATGTGGGGTGCGGGTGTCACAGGAGGAGGCCACGCCCACTGCCCGCGGTGCCGTCTGCCCGGGACCCCAGACTCGGGCTCTGCCCGCGGTGCCGCCTGCCCGGGACCCCAACTCCGGCTCTGCCCGCGGTGCCGCCTGCCCGGGACCCCAACTCCGGCTCTGCCCGCGGTGCCGCCTGCCCGGGACCCCAGACTCCGGCTCTGCCCGCGGTGCCGCCTGCCCGGGACCCCAACTCCGGCTCTGCCCGCGGGGCCGCCTGCCCGGGACCCCAACTCCGGCTCTGCCCGCGGTGCCGCCTGCCCGGGACCCCGGACTCGGGCTCTGCCCGCGGGGCCGCCTGCCCGGGACCCCAACTCCGGCTCTGCCCGCGGTGCCGCCTGCCCGGGACCCCGGACTCGGGCTCTGCCCGCGGGGCCGCCTGCCCGGGACCCCAACTCCGGCTCTGCCCGCGGGGCCGCCTGCCCGGGACCCCGGACTCGGGCTCTGCCCTCGGTGCCGCCTGCCCGGGACCCCGGACTCGGGCTCTGCCCGCGGGGCCGCCTGCCCGGGACCCCGGACTCGGGCTCTGCCCGCGGGGCCGCCTGCCCGGGACCCCGGACTCCGGCTCTGCCCGCGGGGCCGCCTGCCCGGGACCCCGGACTCCGGCTCTGCCCGCGGTGCCGCCTGCCCGGGACCCCGGACTCGGGCTCTGCCCTCGGTGCCGCCTGCCCGGGACCCCGGACTCGGGCTCTGCCCGCGGTGCCGCCTGCCCGGGACCCCGGACTCGGGCTCTGCCCGCGGTGCCGCCTGCTCGGGACCCCAACTCCGGCTCTGCCCACGGTGCCCCTGCGGCGAGGTGTTGTAAACAGGGTCACCAAACAGTGCCAGCGGCACGGTCACGCCTTCCTGGGAGCAAGCAGCTGCCTGTGCACCAATCCCCAGGCCAGGCCGGGCCCCGCCCTCGGAGTCCCTCCGGCTGTCTGAATGACCCAGAGGCGGGGCTGGCTGTGGGGGCCACGGGTACTTGGTACCGGAGCCAGCACCCTGCTGCCCGTGGGCCAGCGGGAGGCGGGGTCAGCAGCGGGCGAGCCGGGTGCTCTGGGATCCCCAGTACCTGGGTTAACTGACGCCAGACGCCCGCCTCGCGTCGCCCAGTCTCCACGCGTCTTCTTTTTCATTGGGTAGATATCCGGGGGGTGGGCTTTTGGCCTAGGAATTAAGATGCCCGCACCCCTGTGGGAGGGCCTGGGTCCCACTCCAGCTCCCTGGGAGGCAGTGGGTTCCTGCCCCCCATGCGGTAGACCCGGACGAGGTCCCTGGCTCAGCGCAGGCCACTGTGGGCCTCTGGGAGTGAGCCAGCGTGTGGGGGCCTCTGTCATGGTAAATGAAAGGGTGGAAAGAATTTTGAATCTGGATAATTTAAAACAAGCAGCCGAGCCCGGGAGCTCACGGGCGCGCTCGCTCTGTGCAGCCGGCTCTCGCCTCTGGGCTTTGTGACACCAAGCCCCACGCCCCCCTGTCTGCGCACCCTGGACCCCCGCCCCAGTCACTTTATTAATTTTTTTATCTACGTTTCTAAACTACTATTGCATTTATTAGAACAAAAGGCAAGCTTATTGAGGTTGTATTTTTATTAAAATTTCTATTAACTTTTGCTATCAGTGCAGTTGTGGATTAATTAATTTTTACTACTTTTTGAAAGCAAAAAAAAATTGCACTAACCCCAAGTTACTTGAAATGTGAGCGGCCGCGGACGGGAGGGGGGGATAGGGGAGGGGAGAGAGGCCCCTCCTCTGGGACCTGGGGGGGGGCTCCCTGTGCCTCGTTCCCATAAACACTAGAGTTACTTTTCCTAAGGGTTCACTCATCTGCTGGTTCACTCCCCAAACCCCTGCTGGGCCAGGCTGCGGGGACCCCCACGTGGGTGGCAGGGTCTGGAGGACCTGGGCCGGCACTGCCGCCTCCCAGGCCTTGGCAGGGAGCTGGCTCAGAAGTGCAGCGGCAGGCACTGGCGGCGGTGCAGCACCCCCAGCCGCGGCTTAACCCAGCGAGCCAGAGGCCGCCCCG